>JAQGBY010000392.1:0-46767 GCA_034698785.1 Mycogona germanica | reverse complement strand
ATGCTTAAGCACCATGAGGGGGACGTAAGGCCTGTAGTGCGGTTGGCTACAGTTGATTAAAAAAAAAAAAAAAATTCCAAGTAAACAAGTGGCCATGAGTATAAGATTCTAGTGATGCCTATTACAGGCAGCGCCTTAAAATTGAACAATAGACAAAAAATATGTAAACATCAACGTAGAAGAACAAATACGGAAGAGAAGCCGTGGAAAACTCGACGACGAGTTGGCGAGACTCCATAAATACAGAACTCTGTAAATATATAAATGTACTCTGTGTGATTTATAACACATGTATTTAAAAAGACACGACTCTTTACCTTCGTCATAACCTTAAATTAGAATAAAATTTAATTTAATTAAATTTTAATGTAATGGTCATGTGTTTAAAAAGACACGATTCTTTACCTTCGTCATAACCTTAAATTAGAATAAAAATTAATTTCAATTAAATTTTAATGTAAAGGTCATGTCTCTTAAAATTCACGTTTCACAAATTACAGTTTATACATTCTTATTTATGGAACCTCGTCGACGTTCTACGGTTTCAGTCCCGTATTTGTTCTCTTACGTAAATAAATTAATTTCTATGAGAGTTACAGTCATCGAGTTAGGTTTTTTGACCTACGATTACGCGATTGGCTCCATCATAACTCGCTACGAAAAAATACAAACAGCGTTCTACAGAGATCGGTTTGTCACCGCATAGTGGCGCCACCGACAGGTACACCTTCTTGAAAACAACCACAACGTATGGATTCTACGTGCAGTCTTGCCACTGCCTTATACAAAGGCGCACGTGTGATTGTTAGTTGGCGTGTTTGTAGGCGCAATCACTTGGGGGCGCTCGAGTTGGCGCTCCCAGTGAGCCGCAACAGCGCCGCACGGTGGCACACTTCGTCATCCGAGAGGAGCGGACCACAGAGTTGACTTGGAAAGAGATTCACGCACGTATCCATGGCAACGGTTATGATGGACTATCCAGTACCAACAATCCATAGTGCATCGCGATAAATTATTTTGCAAAATGATGAAACAGTTGATGCGAGTGAAAATTGAAACGAGTGGTTTTATTTAGTGCGGTGTCGAAAGAATCGATTGAGACTGAGTTGATTTGGAAACCGTCGTAAGGCGTCAACAGAACACCGTGACTTGCTAAATCGTTTAGAAACCAACAGCTGGTGTTTCAGCAGCAGTTTATTACCTAATTTCATTGGAACTGTCTCAGTAGACAAAAAATCACGATCCTCTATGTATTATAGAGAATCAGCTCAACGGGAGTTCTTGATCTCCAGTTTCAGAGAAAGTCATTACATTACTGTCATTAACAGATAAGTTTATTAGCGATCAAATCGGCTTACTTAAATTCTAATTTGCCGGGATTTGACAATCGGATATATTACATCTGCAAAATTTACAGTTTGAATCTCTCAAAGAAATACGGACCACTGTGGCTGCGATTTGAGGTGCTATAAGCCAAATTCGTGACGTGGCTCGATTTATATTTTCCGACTTGCGGATGAGGCTACGCAAATAAGACGCCCCCAATATTTTTTTATTTGTATTTTTCCGCGACAAACACACATACGCCGTCGGGGGGGTTTATGGTATAGCAGTGATCAATACGCAATATAATGTTTTTATTAACTTACGCATGGGCACACCTCAGTTCGATGAGGCGACTAATTCGAGACGCCGTCAAAACGTTCGCGGTTAAGTCGCCGCAGCGTAAGCCATCTAAATCAACTCGTATCAAAGTCTAAAGACAGATTGGCTTAGGTGGCCGACACATTAGATCCCGACTCCGAACGGTGGATGAATATACCCCGCACTTGTTTATATTTTAGCATCTGTATTCATCAAATATGCAAGTGAGGCGACGTCTTCGTCTTAGGTAATCTCTTCCCCTCCTCTGTTGAGAGACCCGCGTTCCATAAGAAATCATAAATATTTTTTTAATTTAGAATTTGATGAATATGAAAGTTGTCAATACTTTTGGTCTCCGAGGTGAGTGGCATGCGCGCCCGGTATTCGATTGCGGAATCACATGGATCGATAATCTGAGTCCATTCGATTCCCAGCACTCCGAACGAAGCAGCGTACATTTGACGGGGTTAAGCGCCACATGCGGGGACAATTGCAACCAGCAGTCACCAACTAACTGACGTCCCAAAATGTCTTCCAATTGTCTTCAATAGGTAGAAGATCGTTTGGGCGATTTTCAATTGAGACTTCACCACTACCCAATTAGAAACATTTGGTAGATTGAAAACATATTGTGGGCCCATTACGTGAGCCAAGAGACAAAGAAAATCGCTCCAATCCGGACAAAGTCGATTCCGAATTCTGTTTACCGGATTCCGATTTCGGCGAAGTCGAGTTTCCGATTGCCGATTTGTTTACCACAACGCCAGCGCGCAGCCATCATCCGCTCCACCAGGGAGCGCTGGCAGCGCGTCCTCGCGCTGGCCAAACCTGTTTTGTCGCAACGGCCATCGCCAATTGTTTGTTGCGCCGCTGTCGCGGATAATTTTGAGCAGTAGTAGACGAGTAGACCTATTATTACTCTATTCTGTCAGCATCATTAAGCAAATGGTTTTTGTAAGCGTTTTTTCTTGTGCATTCCATGCTAACTTTACCGATCCGACCAACTGGCGGAAAACAGACGTTACCCCGTTCCTCTCCACCGATTGTGGAAATAAATAATCGGCGAATTTAAATCATGTACAATTTTATGTCAATTGTACTAATATAATTTGGTTGTTTGATAGGCTTTCCCAGTTCATGCATCTTCTCTACATCTACTTGCAATAATAATAATTCAGCATTTGTCTAATGGACTTCGATAAACCAAAAATGTTTTACAGTTTTCAAAAATTTATCCCATCATAATTTCTCGAAAAACAAAGTTCCCCAAAAATAAACGTTTGAAATAAACAATTAAACGTGTTTGGTTCATTCGTTTAAATGATACAAGGAATATGAAACGCAAAACGCAACGGTAGAGGCAACCATGCATTTCTTATCTGCCAGATGTGATTGCCAACAACTTGTTTAATCAGGGGCAGCAGCTCACCGCCGCTTGAGCTATCCAATCGCAAAGTAAGGAGTGTCCCGATTGTTCTCTTTGCCGATTGTTTCCAAGTGGCATAATCGCAAACCAAGTGACCCCCAACACCAGATGACTACCAAAGTGAGCAAATAATTTGGCAGAACATTTTGAAACCACTGTTTCTTTTTTAAATTTTATTTCAGTATGAAGCATGTTCAAAAGATAAGTTCAAAATCTGAACTTGTAATATGTTAGTAGAATAATTGTGCTCCCATATAACTTTCGCGACCTCCCCTGGTCCTTGATGCATTATTTGGGAGCTCGCCGGTATCTATAAAATAAACAATGGCACCACTGTTCGCATAATAACATAATTTTTCAAAGGAACAGTTAGCAAATGGTTACATAACTATCTCTTATAATGGAAAACTCAAATTAACATTTGAATATTTTCATTATAAGCCTAACTTATTTCAAATTACATTCTCTGGTGTCAGAATTATTAAAAATTCAAATAAAATAAAAAGCATATTTGCAATACTAACTTCAGTCGAACTGTAGTTTTTTTTCTTCAAATATATGCGGTTCAGTGAGTCCGATAGTGATTACCCTTAACCATCCGCCCCCCCTCGCCCCTTCATTCACCCCAATTTTCAAACATCAATAAAACAAGATGAACATCTTTCCGTCCATCGCATAAGAGTCCACCAAATCCAGGACCGCGCATGAAACACTAAATAAACTGTGAGTTATGGCCGTTTACTCTGATAGCCTATTTTCGCTGGGGCCGCAAAACATCGAATCGGAGACATTAAAAACCTATTCTAAACCGCACTATGCATAAACCCACGTCGCACAGCTGCCCCCCCCCCTACCCTATACCATATCTTAATGGCCTCTCTCTCACCCTCTTTGTCCATGGCCGAAAACAACTGGCTTACTCCCACACACACATACATACCCCTCAAATACACGTCACACCCCCATTTCGATACGTTTAGGCGCTAAAGAATGATGAATAGGCTGGTGAAACACAACTGAGCCCTCAGTGGTCGCCGACCCAAATCCTTCGTGCATTTGCCAATTACTGAACATGCACTTTTATCCTCCTGAAACCACCAACACGTTTAAATGCGCTAGCCTATGTTATGCAGTGGACGACGCAGGTTTTTTGTTGTTGTTGCCCCCGTCTGGTGGCGCTCCAACGAATTTGTAGCAATCAGACGCCAGGTTGGTGTGGCGAGATACAATTTCTTTTAAATTACTTCCGCCTGGAAGCGCGGGACAACCCAGATTGTCCTTCCAAATTAATTACGAAAGAGTGGACGTCATATCAGGAAGCATCGGATATCGATCAGAATTGCAAAAGCCTAGTTCTGCGAATCATGAGGTAATTGTTGCCAGGGCGACGTCAACGATGGCGTAAAGAACTAGAAAGAAAAGAGGGGGGTGGGGTAGAGTGGAGAGGAGGGCGATGAAGGGGGGGGGAAATGTGTGATCCAATAAAAGAGAGCTTGTGAATGAGTTCGGTAACTGGGAGTGGGGTTGCAAATAGGCGCTCACATTTGTCAGGTAATGAAATGAAAATTGGAACGAGGTGTACTTTTCATTCGCTCACATTCCGGTTTGTTTTATTCTCTATGGCTCTTCGTCCTCCTCCCCTTCTTTTATTCTTTCATTTAAAATGCGCAAGCATTTATTGCTTTTGGTTATGAACAATTGTTTTCAATGTTGAATGTTCAAGCCTTCAAGGTCTTCAAATATATTTCAGGGAAGAGATTCACATCGAACACACTAGTGACAATATTGCGAGACTCATCGTACGGTTTTAAAAATTAGGACAAAATGTAATAATAAAACAAAGCATTTTAAATAACAGCAGCCGAAGCTTTAATTAAAGACTTAATCGTGAATAACGTACCATAATTCGCTTTGATACAGTACAAATTTTATTTATTTGTCTTTTAATTTTTAGATCGAATCAGCTCTACCGTCGCAGAAGCAGACACGGATTCGAACCCACGATCACGTGGTCCGTAGAAGACTAGCGAAGGAAAGAGGACGACACAGTTTCTTGTTCACGACTGGAATGAAAGAGGACAGTGCACTAAAATCCCAAGAGAATGACGAAATATAAGTGAGGAGGAAAAAAAAGTAAAATGAGATGGTGGGGTTTTGAATGGAATGTGTGAAATAGAAAAAAAATAAATGGTGGGCGGTTGAGGAGCTAGGGTTGCAGCAAAAAAAAAGAGGAGCACACGGTGGTGATGCGACTCGGGTTTAAAATGAAAAAGGACTAGGTTTTCTTTCGCACCCCACTCCCTTCTCTACTCGTATGGTACGGTATTGTCGTTGTTGCTATACCAACAAGCGAGACCGAATTTTTCTTTATAATGTAGCGAGTTGTTGTGACTCTTAATACAATCGACGACTTTCACCGGAATCCCCCAAGGTGTTCCCCCAATTCGCCGTTCGCCCAGCAATACAATACGCACAACTACGGTGTACAGTAGACACACCGGGTACATGTACACTGTACAGACCAACAATAAATGACTAGCATAGACCGATAATGGAGGTGCCACGAAATGTCAAGTCTGCCCAGGGCGACTTATTGCAGTGTTGGCAAAATCATGCGAGGGCTGCAAGTTTCTGTCACTGATTTTGAAAACATCGATCCCTATTTCCTACTGGTATTGTAATTGGTATTTTGGCCCCGTGTCGACACAATGCACCGATCAGACTTAGTATTAAGTAATACTCATTCCTAGTTGTGTTTAAACCCTTCCTGGCCATACAGTTGCCCCGAGCGGAACTCACTCTTGAGCCATGGCCACGGTAAAGAATCTGTACAAGGGGCAGCCTGGAGTAACCGAACACCCTTCCATTCTCCTTGAAGAGCAAATCCAATTGTTGGGACGGAAGCCGCTCGGGCACTCGCGACCGAATTAAGCCTTTCCACCTGAGCTAACGGCAACACCCGGAACACCCAACTTAACACCATTAGGATTGCTCCAAAAAGACAATAACAGACACGATATATCGATACTGATGGGCTGTAGGTGTTAGTTTGGGGGGGGGGAGGGGAGAATGTAGACCACGGTGCCTCTTGCCTATATACAACAAAACTGGGGAATGAGGAATCTAGTAAAGCACCAGCTTCAGACAGACTACGAAATGCGATCGAAGCGCGGTCTTCGAAATTAATTCTCTGTCAGTCTGCGTCTTGCCAACAGTGGCGTAGCGTGAGTTCGGCAATCAGGCGTACACAAGTTAGGACTACAGTCGTTCAGGAATTTTGTTTGAGAATTTTAAATAAACAGTTTCGTTTTCTGAGAGCATCGTATGTTACCTCTACAAACAATTCTAATAAAATTCTAAGTAAATTCACGTACTGCGCGAGGAGTACATTTTTACCAACTGAACACAAGATCGAATAAATGATAGAGAGGCCAAGCCGGGAACCAAACCCGTGACCGTCGGTATATTAACAGAGCTGTGATAATGAATGAAATTACTCCCTAGTGAAAGTAAATTACAAATTTTACCCACAAGCAGCCCCCAAGAAAGGGGCCTATGGCGAGAGAATCATTGTTACATCGCGCAGAATTCTTAGGAAAGTTCATTAAAAAATAGCTACTAAGTAACTAAAAAAATAAGCGTACACACACGAATATATTTAGTGGTATTTTTAAAGGTGGTCATCGAAACTGAGAATAGATGACATGCTGCGCGTGCCTCGCAATGACAAACGCTCCGCCACTATTTCCGTAGGCACCCTCCCGTAGAAGATTCACCAGTTCCGCATGAATAATGGAACGGCTGCGGGAATCCACGCAGAACCCCAGAGGAAATATACCTGTAAATTACTCCCATCATCAACCACTGACAAGTGGAGTTTGGATTCACAGCATCTAATGCCACACAAATGGTTGATTCAAATTTATCTTGCATTTAGGAATTCATGCAGAGACAAAGAACAACATTTTTTTAAAACACTCCAAACAGCTTCGATCATTGACAATTATCTTATAATACTGGAAATCCGCATTGAAAAATTCTCATAAATACAGATGGGTATTACAAAGACAATTAAAAATTGATTATATTTGAAAGACCCTCACAGAATGATTTGGCTACAAATCATAACCTATTCACACCCCCAGGTTAACCCTTCTGAGACCCAAAATATATTCATAAAATTATAAACGTTGAACTGTTATTAGAAAAGCAACGCAACCCTACGCAAGGGCGCTTACCTCGTTGTAATAAAAGTCCTATTGAATAAATAAAATATCGTACTTACCAACATGACGTCCGACTCTGAGAAACATGGCCAATATTTTAGCAGTTGCACTAAAAATCGACGATCACCTCATTTTGTTCAGAAGCCACCAGCTGAACAGATGTAAATATTCAGCCATAATTCGACGCACCAATCCCAGTGAGGCGTGAAATTGGTAGCAAAATCACTCATCACGAACAAAAAATGTAAATCGGTCAAGTTGAACAGAATTTGACGCCCGGGCCAAAAAATGTAGCTAATCAATTAATTGTCCAACGTTAAGAATGACTAGAAAATTTGGCAACAATGGTCAGATTTCGAATTCCAAATTTGATTTTGTCCTAATTTGATTTTCTGACAATCGGCCAATCACAAATGTTCGTCGTCATCGTGAGACGGCATTCCTTTTGTCGACGACATCTCCGTGCGCGGACAACCGAGGCACCTCTGAACCAAACACGATCACAATGGACACTGTCATTAACGGTTTTCCAAAGCTTCACAGTTGAGTAATCTCGTTACGAAAATCCTTTTCAAAATCGTCACAGATTGATCGCGTCACAGATACGACCCGACCAATTCAATGGTCTGGTCAAATTCCATGTTAAACCAGTTCCTTTAATATCAAACAAATGTCGAGCTAAACATGAAAATATTAAAAGCAAGACAGATGTTTCTTTTCTTAAATTATTCTTGATATTTAAAAAATTAAATTTCAAAAACTGAATCACATAAAAATTCTCGTGTTTAGCAGGATGTGCCTGTTAATTGATCAAATGAAAATTAATTTATTAACTGCGCCAAGTTGCCTACTGTGTTGTTGTTTTATCATGCTGTTTTGTTTTGTGGTAAAGAATTGTGGTGCGATCAATCATTATCCGACAGAATCACTTTTTCAAACTCCCTTCAACTGTGTATCCTTGTTTCGGCGGAACTGTTATGACCGATGACCATGCGAAAACAGAAAGAACTGGGGGGGAAAAAGCGGCATAAAACAATCTAGAGAGGGGTCAATCTCGACCTTTCGACGATTAATTCAGAGTAAACAAACAGGTGTCGTCACGCAAGTATGCTCAGAGATCCGGGAACGCAAGACCGATCGATACGTGTAAACGGTTTTTCAGGACGCACCCTACTATCCTGCTTCCACACATCTGATTTTTTTAGCAGGACATTTCTTAAAAATAAATAAAAAACTACTCAAACCATTAAAGTCGAATGAATTAACAATTTCTCGAAAGTGCCCTCACAATCTCTCACCACGTCTCCAAGACTTTATATAAACATTACGAGTATTAGCTGGTTTTTACGTACAATACTTTTGTCGGATTTTCTCACAAGCAATCTGACTTTGCGTGTATTTCAAACTTTCAATCTGACGAGAGAAACACCTATCAGGAGCAGATGACGTCACTAAATTGCGGATAATCGCGGTGGAGCTACTACTAAGATAATGCAACTCTCATTTGTTTTCAATGGATCGGTTGATCGTTGTTCCCCCCGAACAGGAAACATTGTAAAAGCAGTTGCGTGAGATAGACCCATATTTGAGTTTTTACGTAAATCGCAAGTCCACTTATTCATAGGTGAGTTACCTAATCGCGAAAACGGACTGCGTGACCTGCATTACTTGGCTCAGGGCATTTGTGTTGCACGCAAAATGCCTTTCTGGGGGGGGGGAAGCAATGAATATATTTATGAGGTCACTATCACGCTCATAATATTAAAAGAACTGAAAAAATGGTTCTAAAAACAACCACTAGAATCGCATAACGATTTCGGCAAATTCACGTCACGTTTATGCTGGTCGCTTCTACAGTGTACAACCCTAGTAACAGCCCTAGTTCCCATTCTCGGTCGTCCTCAGCTAGGTTTATCAAATTTGCGAACTTGGATCGAATTTTTCAAACGGTCACGTCCACTTCAATTGGTATTTTGAGAAGGACGGAAACGCGTTCTTCAAAAAGAGAATTGTTTTTCGATCGAGAAAAAGTCTGGTCGTCCTCTTTCGTCAACTCCATAATTTCAGCAGCTCAAATCACGGACGATTTCATTTATTTTCCTAAATTGCTACGTCTTAAAAAAATGCCGTCCCAAGTCTTGACGTTACGTCATAGCCCGCGTTCACCATTTTATATTGTTGAGCGATGAGTTGTACGTTTTTTCGTACAGAAAACGAGCTCGCAGTCTTATTGATTGCGAGAAAGACACTCATCGCTCTGACTTTTCTTTTTGTTTTCTGTTCACACCTGTCATCAATCTTCGCCACTGTCTGTTATCACTTCGGCAAATCTTTCAACCATGATGCTCCAGAAAAAAAACTTGTCGTTACGCTTAGTGTACAACGAAGCATTCAGTGTCGTCAATTCCGAAAAACGTTCGCTTCCATGTTATAAGACTTGAGTTAAAAAGACCAAGAAAAATAGAAAACATAAAGAGTCCCTGGTGGAGAGGGGAGGGAAGAAAAGTTTCTGATTTTTAAAGTTCGAAATTAAAATATAATTTTTCTCTCTCGTTCAACACTATCACAATCCCCCTTCAGAATACGAATTAGCTATCTTTTCGGGTTGTCATTAAGTATACACTATTGACGTGATCGTCAGATAAGAAACCCAGTATTCACCTGAATCCCAACCTACTTCAATCCACAGGGCTTACTTACTCAAATTAGCAACTCACGTAGCAGACAAAGCAAGAAGACACATATATTATGGAGACGCTTGACAATATCATTTATTCAGGCTGGCAAACAAGCACGCTGCAATGATTCCCTCCATCGGTCCTCAACACACAAATTCCCCGCTCACCCAATACAGACATGCAACTTTCCTAATATTGACACTAGAATATCACATAACAATGGAAAACGTTTGAGTGGTAATAATACCTCACTCAAATGACGGAGAAATTAAAACGTTGCGACGACTGAGACTTCAGTTCAACTACAAAATGGCCTATCAATGTGATGCAACATGAGTGCTCAATCCCATAAAGTGCCATATGGACATATTCGATGAACAATGACCGGAACCGGAAATATCGATCATTGAGACACTACGAAGGACAGACGTTAAGACAAACTAACAATTTAATCACGAACTGTCGAGAAATTTCTCATGCAGCAATTGATAGTGATAGAACAAAATGAATTTATCGAATTAATCGCCACTAATTAAGAGCGATATTTGAACCCTTTATTCGTCAAATATGTCACAACAAACAAAAAACACAAATATGCTATGAAGAGGGTTGATCCCCAAATGAGTACACTACTGAAAATTGTGTCGAAATAACCACATAATGGAAAATTGGCAACCCCTATACATAACTTAAGAGTCTATGGAAATTGCCACAAATGCGGTTCTCAGACTTTTTCTTTCATGTGTCAACAAACTCAAGTTACAAGTGTCACAATCGAATTACTAGGATCATAAATATTAAATATAATGCATGGCATGAGAATTCTGTCGAGAAAGTCTCTGAAACGTGGTGTTGTGTTGACTAGGTCGTCATACTAAAATAGCATACAGCATAAAACTTCAATTCGAATTATGATAATTTTTTTTATAATTGTTGAACAGTCACTTACTAAGATGAAACAATTAATATAAAAACATTTATGTTTTCGTGTATTGGTCAGAGGTTTAGTTAATGAGTGAAAGAAATGAGTCACAAGTGCAAAAGTACAAATACCAGTGCAAATGCAACAAAATCTAAATTATTGTTCTTGTTTTCACGACAGAACTTATTTCAATAATTGGCAGTAAAACGAAGTTATTTTGAAAAACTAATTGCAGGGACAAATTTGGTCATAATGTGACTATATCTGACATTCTTAAATGCCAAAACACAATTTCATTTTTTTTTTATTATTTCAAAAACAATACAAAAGATTCCTAAGATACAGTGGACTAAGATACTACTATTAGAAAAAACTTCAGTACTCACACACTATTTTGTGAGCCCAAAATAAATATCGTTCAGAAGACAAGCTATGATCATTTGTCAAATCATGAAAAACATGCACTAGCACGATTTTCGAAAAGATAAAAACGACTTAGGCCAGTGATTGTCGGCCTACTTCGATTTTGCTAACGCAGACCCTCTCTGACCCTCGAGAGCGAAATTGTAGGCCAGGAGTAAATTGCCAAACAATGCTAGAAAATCCACCATAAATGTATTGCGACTCGTTTAGCTAATAATATTTACACAAAATAGGACTGACATTTTAAATCCGCACACCGCAATAAGTATTACTCAAATAAAGGTTTCCCCTAACGAGCATATAAGTCATTTAAATAGAAAAGAGAAAATTCAATAATTAAGAGAGGCAAACACACATCTTGCACACGAAGGTGGCCGATATGGCTGGACGAACCAGGACCGATCCTGATACCGTTCCACTAACCAGACGCCACACGAAAATAAAATAAAAATAACACATAGTCGGTATGAATGAATGAATGTTGTACTCATCAAATTGAGCCTTTCGTCAGGAGCGTGTTCAAAACGCGTCCAACAGAAACGTCCATCACTTCGCCAGGAGTGGTTAGCTACTACTGATTCTGACTGACAGTGACGTCAACGACATCAGCGGGCCGACTGATGGCGTGATAGTTGGCCAGTGTCTCGGTGATGGTCGCGTCGGAGTATTTGCATTTCTCGGCCAGGCAGGCGCATGTGAAATCTTTGCACTTGATTATCCAGAACTTATCCCCGTAATCGAACCTAGGAACATTAAATCTGTCAGTTTCAAACGATCATAAATAGCAAAGTACAATGATGTCATGCTTTAATTGAATAAGCCTGTCACACGAATGAAGATGAATTTCTAAAAATCCACATTTGAACGTTTAAGTGCGTTCAAAAATATTTATATTACATATTTTAAAAAATTTCAGGATGTTGCAGCACTTTTTTTAAATATTTTTTACATAGTTTGCCACATAGGTAGGAATTAGAATGTCACGTCATTAGAATACTACTTAATTTTAAATGACTGTTTCGTGGAAAAAATTCTAAAAATTGTTAACATTTACTAGCTGAGAACAAAATAAGAATTTTGGCAAACAAGTCGAGGTAGCATTTTACTGAGTTTGAAGTGAACGGCGATCAAAAACGACAATAAAAAAACAGCGAGCAAGTCTGTTAAAATGCTGCCGGATCGGTCGGTTGGCGTCAATTGAGTTTCTCACCCTAGCTCCTCGTTGGCCCGAATAGTCCTGGAGCTGAAGAGGGCGATGCGCGGGAAACGTAGGTCCTGGTAATCGATAAAGATTTTGACGGGCACGAGGTTCGGCTCGCACAGGTGGTTAATAAAGCGACTGATGTTGCCATAGTGACGAGCGTCGATGCAGTAAGTCTCGCCATCCTGGAAGGAGAAGAAAGGAGAGTCGTCGTGAACGAATGGGACTCAACTAAAGATCACAATGTAACGGCGGATAGGGGCACACGCCCAGGGCAAGCAGAGATAACGCGTTCGCTTCCATATGTTCGACCATCTTATATTTCCAGGACGGACCGGAGATCGAATCCAGAACCCCGGAGCACCATCTGATCTACACGGATATTAATATTAAGTCTAGCCGGACATGGATTCGAACAACAAAAAACAAGCGCTCTGAGCCAAATTTTCAAGATATATTTAGGCCTTTCCGAAGTGTCACAGGTGGCAGAAGGGCGATTCTGAATCAAGTCGCTCTGGTTCGACCGAAAAGAACACAGGAATCAAATTTTCATGTAGATATACAACATTACTCTTGACTTTTCTTTCCGTCTTTCGTCAAGATTTCAATATCAGAACTCGCGATATTGTCATGAGATTGGACATTTTAATATTTTAGAAATGAAAAATTTCCAAAGTGTAAGGAAATATTAGAAATAAAATGCCTATTCCGGAGACCGTGCCCTGGAGACAACATTCGAAATTTGCCCTCCCGCCATTCCCTCAACACGGCACAATGTAACGTAATAGCAATGCAAACTTTTACAATTACAATATGTACCCAAACGCAGCCACGGATGGCGGGGGTCGAACGACCGGTTAAGGACATAGGTGTGGTTGTCCTATCCTAACAGACTTTGACACGCGGGCAGAAGCAGTAAGCCTTATTATTAATATATATTTAATTGTGTGTGGGTACACGGGCGACTGCAGGGGAAATAACATGGCGCAACAAGTCGAAATCTTTCTATATATCCAACATATTCCTACAATTTGAAGAAAAAAAGAACAATTTCTTGTGTTTTCAAGTGCAATTTCACCAAATTACAGCGAAAGAAGCCTCCACTTTATTTCTGCAAATTTTATGGGACTTCACAAATATGTGTCCACATTTATAAACCAATACCGCGTTTTCTCTAGCGAAAAGCCGATGCCATACATGCCCATATGGTTGACTATGGCGTTGAGGTTACTTACTTCTCCTGAGCCCGGTCCAGTTATTTCGGCAATAAAAAACGACGTCAGTCAGCCAACAGTTATCCACAGTTTGGCGGCTGCGTGCGGGAACCGGTCGTCCATAAGATATGACAAAGTTAATTGGCTCTTAAGATTGTCAGCAAAATAAGGTTAGAGTCGATACAACTAATAGCGCTCGCTGTCCGCGGCTCCCCGAAGTGAGGGAGAGAGAAACGAAGAGAAAAATGCCGACTCTGACTTAAGGAGTGTGGAAGGGGGATAGGGGAGGAAACAAGGGTAGGCACAGCAGGGAGAAAAATAAAGGCTCTTTCAATGTAAGTTAATTCGAGTGATGCACGGATCATTAGTAGCAGACTCGTGGAAAACGGCTACCGATATAGTGGCATCGATCTCATTGCAAAAGCGCTGGCGACACAAAGCGTAGCCATGACAACGCCAGCTTGTATCAGATTCTCTTTCAATCACAATTTGGAGCCCAATTCCTAATTGCCCCGGTTGTGATCGAACGAAAATATATAAAATTAGAACACCATTCTTCAAGCACGGTAACAATTTGATCTGGAAAATGAATGACAAACTCGCCCACGATGACGCGGATAGTACAGCGAAAATGCTAGGAGACTGATGAGCAACACGAATATCCTAACAGTGAACAGTTTCGGGTTTCGAACCCACGAACCTTTGGTACGTAGACAGACTCTAGTAGTAACGTCTGAATGAATTTAATCGAGAAAGGGTGAAATCGATCAGCTAGACTCTAGTCAGAGAGAGAGGAGACATTTAAAAAGGATGCTCAAGTGGTTAATTTTGTGAAACTGTCTCAGCAATGCAATTCAAATTTTGATCATCATTGTTAGGAAGTTCAATTCATTTCCGAGTAGAATACGGCGGTTTCGCCGCCAAGTTGAGAATCACCGGAAATGACAACAAACTCAACTACAACAAGGCCGAACAGGAACATGGAAGAGAGCGAGAGACAGAGAGAGGGGACATCTGCCCAAACTAATTTACCATTTCCTCATGATACCTTATAAGCATAATACGACGAAATTTATTTTACCTATCTGATAAATGTCGCCTTTTTACAGAGCATCACCTGCGCTAAAATGCTATTTTATGAGAAATGTAGTTCGGACTCAATTTTCTTGGCAATTTTCCGTATCTTTTCGGTTCTATCAAAATCCAGGAGAAGTGGCCTGTTTAGCCAGGGGCTCTCAGATCCCCGGAGGCGACGTCAACGGAGCAGACTGTCGCGCGACCGGTCGACAAACAAACGGAAACGAGCAATGAATTTGTGAGAGCCACTTGGGCGCCTTTCTCGAAGGCAAAAGCCAAAACATAATCATAAAAATGCGGTGGGGAGACATACACTCACACGTGAATGGAGTCTAAACTATGCCTATTCAACATTCACTTTAATGATATGTTCGTCGGGCTTCTTCCTCTTCCCGAAAGAGGGGGCGCGCGAGGATTCGACTAACGAGACCACAAATTTTTTCGATTAACGAGAGCTGGGGAAACGGAAACACCGACGAATGCTCACGAAAGAGTCCAACCGATCATAGAGGCAACAAACATTCGAACGCCTACAGGATGCCAGTAATTTTGCTTTCTCGCACAGAATCGTCGTCACATTGGATCGTCCACCTCCACTTCCGTTTGCCCAGCTCACCTAACGACTGACTCTACAGGCGCTGAGCTCTATCATTAGGCGGCGCACATTTTGTAATCGGCCCAACTCAGAATCGGCGGATAGTTCTCGGGTCATCGATCTGTAAAAACGAAAACGACAAGACTGATTGGCACAAGAGGACACCAGCTGATTTGGCAAATTTCTGATCAATGAGCCCAGCAAAGTCAAACTTCTGTGGATCAGTTCAGTACCTCGTACGCACTATTTCAATAAGTCTAACAATATTCTATCGTACTCCTAGGTGACCTACTTGGGCTGGTCATCTTTCTATTCCAATGATTGTTTGTTTGGTAAATAATAATTTGGTTGGGAATAGCTTAGTTTTCTAATGGACGTTGCAGATAAGAACAGACGCTAAACCAACATTTCGGAAGAATTACTGAAAAATCAAATAAAATGCCAAGTCATCAGCATTTACTCAGCAATCAGCAAATAAGGAGTCCGTGGAAAGGTTGTTCATGTAAATCGCAGACCGTACATAAGCGCTGGATGGCAACAAGTTCAACGAAGCAACTAATTAAATGGTTCTGTAAAATTTCACCGCTCTGCGTAATATTGATTTGTATCAAACATCAAATTGCTCACCACAGCATCCAAATGATGTTCAGTTGACACGCCGCAATAGTAAAACAAATTGCCATTCTCAGTTTTCAATCGGTCAGTCTTTGCTTTCGAGACAAGACTTGGATTTCTTCAGATTGGGTCAAGACTTTTTAGGTCGCAGGATGCACCTTACAAACGACCTTTAAATACAACTGTGAAAACCTGTTCGCTCGACACGACCAATGACATTTGAAGTTGTTTCGTGCGCCCTGAAAATCCTTGACAAATTATTCTTCAGAAAAAAACTGCCTTCATATTCGGTTGATGTACTGTTGTTGATAATGGTAGAACACTTATACAATTTGTTTTAATTAGTACAGCAATTTATTTAAACGATTATTGCTGGACAATTTGTGCACGCACTATTTGACATCGACTGTTAGGAGAAAGGCAAAGTGTTGTTTCCCGACAACAACCCCGAATCGAAGTGGAATTGGAAAAAAAGGAAAAGGAGCGGGGAGGAGAAAGGATGGTGGAGGGTGTCAAGACGCATGGTGGATAAAAGGAAGAGGCACAGCGATTCACGACGCATTAAGCGGCCCCTAATCGTGTGATGGTAAAGATGAATGGCGAAGAGGAAAACCAAATCCGATACTCTATCGAGACACTGGCGATGCCTCAATTCCTCAACCACCACCACCATGCTGTTTTTATTTTGGCCCTCAACATCATCACCCGAATCACTCTACAAAAAAGGAATGGGCATGGAATTCTCGAAAGAATCAAATAGTAGAAAAAAAACTTAATAGGATCAATAAAGGAAAAGAGTACATGAAAATACTAATCGTGGACTATAAGTCGGTTTTTCGTCACAATCGAATCGCTGCATCGAAAACTAATTCACAAGAAAATGCCAACAGCCTCACTAACATGTTAAACCGCGGTAAAACGTTGACTAAAACACCAGCTGGCGGCGCCATTTGCTTCGATATTAAGTTTGACATTGATACATTTTAAATTTAAAACACCGAGTTCATTATTCGTTACCGAGCTTGCACAACTGTCGCATTAGAACTTCGAAGTATTAAGGTGTTTGAAAAATTAACAAAAGTAATCCTTCACCTTTCATAAACCATCATTCTAGGATTTATTAGTTTAATATAAGTTTTGATAATGCGAATTTCTTTTTGATAGAAATTGTAAATAAGAATATGCGTCCCTCTCGCTGGAAGAAGTAAACCATTTCGAGTGGTTCCGTACAAAAATAATGGAAGAGGCCAACAAACAGCTGTCGCTGACTCCGGCGCTCACCACTAGGCTTGGCAACAGGTGCTTGGCAACAGAAGGAAAACCAAGCAAATCAAAAGAGGCCCTGCGATCATCGCCAGTTGCAGACACTTCGCTGTGGTAAGAATGAAAGTGAAAAAAATACTTCCCACTGCCAACACAAAAATGAATAGCCAGCCTCACTAAGTTGCCGTTGCCATGACAACCAGGTTCCAATCGTATTTCGTTACACGCGAAGCTTACCCGATGTTGATGGGCAACTTCCGTCAAATAGGAAAATCCCCCTTTCCAAGCGTAAATTTTTTTAATTGAAAAAGACGTCGAATCGAAATTCGATTCACCGTTGTGTCAGTTTATCGTCAGGCGGAACCTCCACCTTATCCGATTTGAGATTGCATTCAGAGATCTAAAAGCATGACTGCTTTTATTAAATGGTCCAATAACAAAATAAAAACATTAATTTTTAAAAAACTATGTAATACATAAAATAATCTGAAATGGTTTACACGAAACTATATTTTTCGCAATTACTAGTTCTAATAAATAATAGTAAAATATTCTTATAAAAAGCCAGTTCGCCACTCGGTTCGTCTTCTTCATTCGGTGCTGTCCCGAATTCATCATTTCCGAATAAAATCATCCAGACGTCCTAACCAATCTTTCTCGTTAATAAAATAATCTAATGATAAAGAATTTTATGACGTCTGGGTGATAATAATCAGAGATGGTGGATTCACATAGTAAAATATTGTTATAAAAAAGCGAGTGCGCCACTCGAGTTCGTCTTATTCATTTGGTGTCCCGAATCCACTATCTCTGACTATAAAATAATCTATCTTATTTGTGGGATTTAGCATTGCGAGATACTTAGCGCCATATACAACCTTATTAAGCAAACACTTAATACGCGTGAAAACTCAATTTGATTTTCGTCTTCCCTTATCACAAGCGCTTTGCCAGTAAATGACCCCCAAATGACATTAAAAGATCCTACGCGACGGTAGCGCGGTTTCTATACTCCGGTGTGCCGCCACATCCCAATACTTCATAATGATAAGATAACATGTAATGTAAAAGTCGCATCACTTACCCTGTTATCCAAGTCAAACAAATAGGAATCGTCTTGCCGTTGGTCAGCCTGCAGATCCGATATTAATTCCCCTACGTATCTGCAAAGTTAAAAAATCAAAATTAAAATTTTCTCCACTTCCAGGTATTCCTAACATACACAAAACATGAGAACCGACGATTAGGCACTTACTCGCAAATGAAAGTGCCTTTGGGAATCTCTCGGAGAGCTCGCACGCCCCATCCCTTCACTTTAGTTCGGAACAGTTGGAGGCGACACCTTCGTTAAAAGATAAACACGAAATATTATAAGATTCAAATTAAATTGGAGGAAAATCTATCTAGCATTTATACATGAAACTCACGTAATGCCATGTTGAACCGTTCGGTTGTTGCAGCTGGTGTAGCAGCGACAGGCTCGGTTGCATTCGAAAATCATGGGCGGGTCCAGCAAGTTGAACTCCTCTATCAGTTTGCCTTCCTTGTCGTACCAGCACTTGAGACTCAGAGAACCGCAAGTGCAATTTGGCGACGAACAGTCGTCTTCGCACTGACAACACTAGATAAAAATGTTAATGCAACAAATATTAATTTTGTTTACCAATCAACTGTAGTCAATCGCACTAGTTCAAATCAAAGCATCTTATTTTTACCTGCAAAGAGGCAATGGAACGATCCATGTTGATCGGAGAGGTTTCACAATTTTCCCGGATGTACATGAAATCTGCAGGCGCAGACTCGTCGTCAAAACAGTTGACGCACTGAATTGGGTTCTGTTCCTTTCCCCTTGATATATCCCTTTTGGACAAAGACGATTTAATTATATTAATATTTATTCACATGAATTTTTAAAAAAGTTAACAATGTTACGCGAGATTCGGCATACTCACTGATGGACAATACGCTCCGATCGGGTGGTACGTGAGGCGGAGATCTTCTTGAGATGCTTCGTCATGCTCAACGCCAACCAAGTCTGGGACTGAACGTCCGGGCAACACTGATCAGCAGCGAGAAAATGGAAACATTTATTTAAGCGAATGCTGGCTAATGGTGTCACTATCAGTTCTAATCGGTTCTGGAGACACAAATTTACCATGAGCGGCGTTTCGACTTCCTTATTAAGAACATCAACATCTGCATTCCGAGCCAGAAACAACCTAAGGTGAAAAATAACGATGTAATTAATGATATGTATATTTTATATCACTGTAGTGGGTGCATTTCTGTACCCCTCTTGCTGCTTAGGCACTATGCGAAGGGCACAAGCTTTATTTTTAAAAAGGTTTGCTCGAACACCATACGATAAACAACTGGTAAATCATTGTGCTTAATTGTTAAATGTGAAGTGGAGACAAATTAATATAAAATAAAATGCATCAGCATAAAATGCACCATGTTTCCCTAAAATTTACGTTTGTTGTCTCGTAAACTTACATTACACAGTCGTACTTGTCCTGTCGGGCCGCAATATGTCTGTAAAAATCAAATTTATACAATTATTCAAACATATTTGTTTCAAAAAGACAGCCGCATGTTCCACAAGAAAATGCCAGCAACTTACAAAGGAGTGTCGCCGTGCTCGTTGGTGCTGTTCAGATTGCAGCCTTGGTTCAGGAATATCTCGCAGATTTCTAGGCTTCCCGAAAATGCCGACCAGTGCAGCGCGATGTTGTGTTCCTGGTCGTGGTTAAAGATAAGACAATTTATTAAAAAAAATAATTAATTTCTCGGATGGCAAATTATTTGCTCGTGAGTAAACACATCGAAGTGCCACCTACATTGTCGCGCAGATTGGGATCGCAACCCCGTTCCAGTAGAAACTTGACCACGTCCAGGTGACGATACTCGGCGGCCCAGACCATCGCCGTCCAACCACCATCGTCCAAGATATTGGCGGTGACCTTTCCCGTATCCAAGATGGTGCGGCAAACGTCCAACTGGCCAGCCTTGGCGGCCAAGTGCAAGGCGGTCATCCCGTCCTCTCCCTAGAAACAATAGCAAAACTCTATAGCTTGAATAGCACAAATTAACCTACAGTCATTGTAGATCAGCGTTCGCTAATTTGTTTAATAAATAAAATACATCATTTTACCCTAGCATCCAGTTGCACTCCAGCTTTGATCAGGTACAGCGACACAAGCGAAAAGTTATTTTCGATCGACAACATTATTGGAGTCTGCAGGTTATTGTCCATCGAATCGAGGCAGGCACCAGCCTGAACCAGCAAGTGAACCAGAACCAGGTTGCCCTGAGCCGCCGCGATGTGAACAATGCTGCAGTTATCCTGATCCTCGAACTTGGTGTTCGGATCAAATCCGCTCACTGCAAGACAAACAGATTGATAAGTTAATCATTGGAGCTAATAGTTTAAAGATGAATGCAATATTGAATTGCTTAGTCAAGGAAATGGCGACATATTTTTTTAATACTTACTTAGCATTTGGAGAACCTTTTCCATGTCTCCTGCTTTGGTGGCCAACTGCATGCTTTTTGTTGGGAAACGTTGACTACTCGATCTAAACAACATATTTAATTAATATTATATTGCTGAGAAAACATTTTATTGACTCCATATACTGTATAAACATTAAGAAGAAACGCATAGTGCCTAAGCACCATGAGGGTGACATCACGCCTGTAGTGCGGTTGTCTACAGTTCATTGGAAAATAAAAAAATATAAGCTACCATAAATTTATATTTTTCAAACTTTATATCAAGCAAAACTCATTTAGACATACGATTAAGGTTCCAAAACTTGCTTAGATATATTATTAGTGACATCATTGGGCACTAAATGCATGAATTGACGATTCTAGAACTTACTTAATGAGTTTAATCATTGACGAGTTTCAAATTGTAGTCCTGCAATTCCCCACCATTTTAGTTAATGAGGTTTTGCATAACATTTACACAGATGTCGATGCATGTATACCGAATTCTTAGAATAAATATAACTTACCCAGTAGCACCCAATTGCCCTAACTTTTCAGTGTGGGAGTTGTTGACCAGTAGGGTTTCCAGTTGAGAACGATCAGGGCCAATCGGCAATCCAGCTGTAATTATTGAAGTTTATGCGAATTTCTATTTAAAATGATTTCTTGGGAGATGAGTCACGACGTCAAAACAGACGGGAGCTTGTCATACTCACGTACCCGAAGATATTTCTTTGCCATTGTCCGAGATGGTGCAGGACACTGCTGGAACCAGTTTGGACGGATCGGGACTTATGACATTCTCGTTCCCGCGGGTGAACGCCATCCGTGCACCAGGTCTGCAATACGTATGACAATTTATGGCGATGAATAGAATTTGGCATGCAACTGTGAATTTTAAGTAGAACGTTGCCGAGTTTCATATACAGTGTGAGCCAATAAAATGGACACCAAGATATATTTTATTACATCTTTGCGAAATGTTGACACGTGACACAGATGCTAGTCACATTTAGTTTTCAAATTCCCCGAGCTCAGGGGGTGCTGCATTATGAAGTCTTTTAAATTTGGGTGTTTCCAAATAGGCGCTTAAGGCTGAAGCGTGATAATGTTTTATAGAAACAAAACATCCGAGTACCAGGCGATTTTTAAAACAGTTTCTGGAGCAAGAAAGTACGGTTGAAAGAGGTTTGGGCAATCTCTTTTTTGTAAGAATGGCGAAATTTGACAAGGCGATCGATGTGACGCCTTTTATACTCACTCTTTGCGTTTCCTTGGATGCGACGAGAGCAGCGTCGGTGAGCGCGGAGAGTTCAGTTCCAGCGTCACTTCCAGTAGTGCGACAGTGCTGGAGCAATGCGGACAGGCGCGCTTGCCGTCCCGCATGCTCATGCACTCAGGATGAGCGTGATGGATGGTAGCCTTCTTGGGGTCGGCACGGCACTGCACGAAGCTGCCCTGCGTGCAGAACAGACCGCATCCTGGGCAGCACTGGTGAAGACGCAAGCGCTGACGGTGCACCTCACACAGTGCCAAGAACGGAATCCGCACTGACGATCGATAAACCTCCGGTGTCGTTACCATGTTGACGCAACCAATCAACTGTGAGTGAGAATCAAACACTCAGTTGGCAAGCACATTTATTTCAATAAGCCATAACCAATCATTTCCATAAAAACAATTTGTCACATTCTAGGAAATTAACTTATTTACATTAATTTTTGTATCAACTTGCTAAATCCAATTTCTGTGGAAGAAAACAAGGGTCTCTTACGACTAACACATCAACTTTTCAAGTTTGATTGATGTTACCAAAGAAATGCCTGTACTGTTTTTGAGCAGGTTTCTTAACACTCATTTTTAATTTATGATTGTTCAAATGTTGTTCAAATTTATTGAATGAATGTTCGGTTATAGCTCGGCGGTCCCGGGTTCGATTCCCGCCGCGGGCTCTCGATATTTTTGATCCTGGGGTACTGGACGTGCCCCTCGCACAGTGCCTAAGCACCATGAGGGGTACATAACGCCTGTAGTGCGGTTGACTACAGTTGATTGGAAGCAAAAAATAATTTACCCGTTTATCGATGCAATCGATCCCTTGACAAGTCGATCCGGTTCTGTCCCGCGTCAAGTGGATTCCGTATGTTGTTCTACATGTGCACATCAACAAGCCACAGTTTGTCTCATCCTACAAGAAAAATAGAATTATCGGTTAAACAATTTTCAAAACGTTTTATATTCCACCATTTCAATCAACCAAAAAAAGACTCACCTGCGGAACAGTTATCGAAGTAATTCGTCTTATTTCTGTACCGGGTTGTGGACTTTTTGCTGGAGATCCCCACTGATTTGAACTTTTGGTTTCTAAAGTAATGTTTAAAAAAACTACAATTTACTTAATTGTATTTTGATATTGACAACTTAAACAGAAAAAATTACCGCATGTGATTATAAACATTTCGGGAAATCGAGTTTTTAAAAAATATACATACATAGCAAACCCAATTTGAAACAACCCAAACCAAAATACAGGCAATTAAAGCAATTTTATTTTACACAGCTTTAATTAATCGTATACTATTTTGGTGATATATATTTTTTAATAAACTGTAGTCAACCGCACTACAGACGTTATCTACCCCCTCATGGTGCTTAAGCACTATGCGAGGGGCACCTCCAGTACACCGGGATCGAAATTTTCGAGAGCCCGCGCCGGGAATCGAACCCGGGACCGCCAAGCCACAGTCAGTCGCAATAACGACTGGGCTACGAAAGAGTCGTATATCAAGTGAGATTCATAATTGAATCGTGACACATTTATTAGCACTTACTAGGTCTATCTCTCGTATTTTTGCTAGTGAGAGATGCAGACGAGGCACTGGATATAGTGGACGAAAGATCATCTTCCTCCACAGTCTTCCTTTTGGTTCCTCTCCATAGACCATTTTCTAATGAAAGCCAAACACCAATCAGAGATAGCAACAATCAATTATTCGTACAAAGAAATAATTACACTGATACGATAGACTAGTGGTTTGGTGTGCATACATTTTCGGTGCGAGTTTTACCTTTAGTGGAAGACGAGCTACTCTGCAACTCGAACAAGTCCTCAGCAGTGGTCCCCTGATGATTGTCTTCAG
This sequence comes from Mycogona germanica, assembly GCA_034698785.1. NCBI lineage: Eukaryota > Metazoa > Arthropoda > Diplopoda > Chordeumatida > Chordeumatidae > Mycogona > Mycogona germanica. The sequence goes on along the minus strand of JAQGBY010000392.1, from coordinate 22,848 downwards.
TCAGCAATCCTACGTCTGGCGCCACTGGCGGCTCCACGACGCCATCCAACAAGTCGACCTGGATACTGTCACTCTTTCTCCGAGCTGGCGAAATCGGCGTAGCCTCTACCTCCCGGGCAGGTAGGACCGCTGGCCGCAGGAGCCTGTTCATCCTCGCCGCAGCCGCCGCCGCCGCTGAGGATCGGGGCACGTCCTGACCCTTAGCGGCCTCGGGGATCCCCGGCGAATAGGACGGAACCTCCTGTGGCGAGTAACTTCGTGGCAAATGCACGATCGCCGTGCCCACATCGTTTGAGACAGTGGCAGTGGGTCCATCATGGACACCATCATCCGCCGGAACCTGATTCTTTTCGCACTCCGCTTCCACACTATTACTCTTTGCTGCTGACTGCTCATCAGCGGTTAACTCGTCTGCATCGGTTTCAGCCAGATTCGAAGCCTCCGTGCTGATAGATTCCACGTCCTCCTGACTGCTGGTAGTGAGCTCTCCTCGGCCTCGCGACAATCCAACAGATCCGTGCATGCCGGGCCTTTTCTTTTTGGCACTTCGCTTTAGAGACAGCTGATAGGTGCCGCCTTTGAAGTGTCGCCGCTTGGGACGCTGATGCTTGAAGCCACCTTCAAATGTCGAATCCGAACCGAGACTGGAATCCAAACGGTCGGTCAGTTCAGCCTGGTTAGGTGGTCGTGTGATCAGGGTCATCTTGAGGGAATTGCCACTGTCATTTTGAGAGGAGGTGGACGGCGTGCTCAGTGTAGCAACCAGCTCGTCGGTGTGGAGCTGGCGTGGCCACGACTTCCGGGTTCGCTCGATCCGCTGGTATGGTGGCGGCTCGGCATCAGGAGTGACCGACTTGCTTGGACTGTTGCCGATACTCTTGCGCGCCTTTCGCGGTTTCTTGGCATCTGTATCATTGCTGACCGTGACATGGATGGTGGTGGGTGGGCTGAGAGAGGGGGAGGACTCGAACGTTTCGATTGGCGATTCCCACTTGGTCTTGAGATCCGGCTGCATCTGACTGGAAGTGGCCGCAACGTTGTTCTTTTTGATCGCGCCACGCCGGGACTTGGCAGAGCCAGTGGGTTTCACCATCTCTCTCTTGAACCTCAGTCTGACCGACGCGGGACGTTCGGGCAACTCAACTGCTGCTGCCGGTGGTGGTGTAGATTTTGGCGTAGATGTGGTGACGGGAGCGGCAACGACCATGCCGTCGTCATTGAACCGGGAGTTGCTTTTCCGTTCACGACAACTACGACGAAGAATCTCACCCAGGTCTGTCTTCAACACCGAACCAAGAAAACTGTTGCTGGGTATCGCTGACTTGGGTTTCCTACCGCGTTTCTTAGCAACTTTTGTGCCAGAGTTCTCACTCTCCTTCTCCTTCACCGGCAACACCGCCAAAGCGACCGGTTCTGTGCTCACCTCTTCAACTTTTAAATCAGTCTCTTCAACCACCTTCACCTTTGGACGACCCGGCATCTTCTTTAGTTTGGTATTCTGTTTTGCCACCTGAGCAGCGGATGCCAATGTTTTGACTGCCTCTTTTTTGTCACCCTTCACCACCATGACTTTTCGCTTTCGACCTGGTGTCCCCTTCAATTTGGGGACTACCGGTGTCTTAGGAGTCTTGACAGCATCCTGAACCGGCTCACCTTTGTTAATCTTCGATCTCCTGCTGGGATTGGCAGCGGCTGACCCGGAAGTGGCTGACACACGCTTGGATACCTTGGTATCAGTTTCTGGAGTGGTAGTAACGCTTGGCTCACTGGACTGGGAGCGCTCCAGTTTGTCAATTGACGAGCCACTCCTACCTCGACCACCGCCATCCCTATCCACGTTATTTGTCTTGCGAGCTGTGGATGAGGCAGAGGCACCTTTCTCATTCCCAGCTGAGCTAGACCTGACCGTCGGTTTCATGGTGTCGTCGTCGTCGACGCCACACTCGTCGTCTGCGTCGGCGTCCGAATCGGCCAACAGCGAGGGATGTCGTCGTGCGAGTGTCCGATTCGATCGACGAGTCTCGCCGGCACTCGGCTGTTCCGATGAGCGTCGTCGGTTGGTCGCCGGTCGCCCACCGCTCAGTTGGCGCCGTGGAGTCCAGCCGATGCCCGGTGAACCTCCCGGTAAGGGCGGCGGCGGAAAGAGAGGGTAAGGGGGCGGATGGCTGAACCGGTAGGCATAGTAGGGTGTCGGGAGCAGCCCACCTCCGTTGCCGTTGGGACTAGGATGTTGGGATCCGCTTTCTGAAAATCGGAGTCAAAGAAACAAAACGAAATTAATTGGCTTAAGCTTTTTCTGAATAATATTTTTCATTTTTTGTTAAAAATAGTACGAGTTTGAATCACAATCGCATCAGAGAACAGAATTTAATCAGTACCCAGTCTAGTCGAATAAATTATTTTATATTCAATCACACATGTATAAATGCAACAATATTCTATTTTTATGATCAATCCAGACCCTACCGAAAAATATTTCTGTGGAAGAATTAAAGAATATGAAGCAGTGGCCTAACTCGAATTTAAAATTTCAGTTTCCTAGGAGGTGACCCAACATTTTCACATGCTCAAGGAACGGTCGCTAGAGCCTGCTAGTGATTGGCTAGCTGTAGCTAGGGGAAAGAAAGACAATTCTGTATTTTTCTTGTAACGCACGAATATTCATGCGTGACAACGTGTGCACAAAAATGTCACGCAGATTAAAAAGCACATGAACAGACACACACGAGTGGGCAAACAAACATACACGCAACCAGAACAGATTAAAACAGAGCAAGCATGCAGGAGCATCACAACATGGTGGGACATTTCGGCACAATAGCGTCATACTGTATAGAGATGAACGGTAATCAAATATTTAATTGTAGCAACAGTGCACATAAAACAAAATGCAATGTGTGACGACAGACGATAATCTCTCCCTCCCCAACAGAAAACGTAAAGTCCAAAACAAGTTCATTATGATCATACAAAGAAATAACAATTTCTTGTAATTCATATGTTCTTAAATTCGGTATCATAAATATAAATGAATTCAGCATTCTTGAGATCAGCGAATTATTTAGATCGAGTTTTACCGAACACCGTACAGTAAACAAGTCTGAACCTGTAAAAACAGGTTTTCGTTCGATGCTTTTGAACACGTAGAATATACACGTTCGTTCAAAGTCGGCTCAGGCCCGGTTACATGAAGCATTGTCGACAAATTATTAAGCAACATTCACAGAAGCATAGAAGGAATTGATTTACAGATATGATTGGCAGCAACCACTGCCTGCTAATTTTGAGAGAAACCTTTCGACAAAAAAATACCCACATTGGTGCCGTGCAATGATGCAGCTAAGCTTTCTTATTCTTTAATCTTTATTCGCGCATCTCTTGGGGAGGGGGTAGACAAGTTTGTCATTAACGCTCTAGTTGTTATTCTCGCCGATGTGAATATCAAATTGATGTTCAATCATATTCACAGAACTTACCAATTTGGTGGACTCGCGAATGGGTGGGTCGCAAAGGTACGTTTGTTGCCGCCCTTTCACAAATCTTGCACGGCTTGCCTGCTAGACATTCTAGCATTGTCAATATTTATTCTTCTTCCTAATAAATATTATAGGGATATTTAGGCACATAAGGGACCACAATATCTGGCTATATCTCCAAAAAGTATATCAACTAGAGAAGCGTATAAACAGATGCCGTGTTCATGGGAATATAAAAAAATATGTGCAGAGGTGCGAAGCAATCTACTTTGAGTGTGGAAACGAACATTTTGGTGCAGAATGATTGGGCGTGCAAGTATTAAAGAGAAGCTGAAGGAATCATGTCTATCAATAATAGCGAGAGATAAACACCTCGTTAAGAAACAAGTGTTTCTGTCACAACGATTTGTGTGTTAAATTAATTAGGTTTGTTTAAAAGTTTAAAGGAGTATTGCTTTCAATGAATTTGTAAATCTCGTAATTTTGGTAAGCATAAGAACAATTAATTAGGTTTGTTTAAAAGTTTAAAGGAGTATTGCTTTCAATGAATTTGTAAAACTCATAATTTTATTATTTATATGTACCTATTAAAAAAGTGGAGAACAATTATCATTAATTTTAACGTGTTTAGATTAGGCATGTCACGATTTCTGCTGTTTACAAGTTTATGCTGATGCTAATGTAAATGCTGTGCACACCAAAACGACAGAGTGAAACGATACGTGTGTGTTTGCAATCAAAATATTGGCTCGCCTAGGGTGAGAAAGATATAGGCACTTTCACAAAATGAAACTAGGGATTTAAAAATATATCCTCTCAAGTATGTTTTTTTAAACGATTTCCAGATTACAATTTTTATTGGCATATTAATATTAAAATCGCCATGGAATGAATGGAAGGAACATTGGTATGTAGCCTATAACCTAAAACTACTGTGCAATGTGTCTATCTAATTAAGTTGTTAGTTGATCTTAGACCATATATGTGTGGAAATAAGCAGTTGCTTAGTGCAAATAATTGATTAGACAGTATAAAGAACTGTAGCGAAATAATAACTTAATCTCCACGTTCTAATTGGGCTTCTCAATATTGCAAATATTAAAATTTTTTAAATAAGCTACGATTTTTAGTTTTCAAGCGTGGACAGGCAAAGTTAACTTACTCCAATGTGGCCAGCGGTGACTGTCCATGACCGTTTAGCATACAAAAACCATCAACCCTGCAACTACAAAAGTTGGAAGTATTTTATCACACGAGCGTAAGCTAAACGCAACACAATGTTCCTGTACTGTCACGATAACTAATAATTGATCTAGAATATAATGTATGTACATGGTAGTGAAAGACAAAATGATAACATTTATTTTTTCTACAATTCATTTAAGGCAAGTTGCCAAAGCATCATTAACGATTTTTATATGATCATCAGAGATGATGGAAATTAGTTAACATAAAACGTTGCAAGATTTGGGGATCTTTTTAAAATTCAGATTACTACTTTACAAGATTTCATCTACTGCACAAGATACACCGCCTCAAATAAGAGCAAACGAAATAGTTTTTTTTTTGTTTCCAATCAACTGTAGTAAACCGCACTACAGGCGTTACGTCCCCCTTCATGGTGCTCAGGCACTGTGCGAGGGGGAACGACCAGTACCCCGGGATCGAAATTTCCGAGAGCCCGCGCCGAGAATCGAACCCGGGACCGCCGAAACCAGTCAGTCGCTAAACAAACTGGGCCACGATGAGTCGACGAGTCGAGTTCTCTTACGTAACAAGAAACTGTGTAGGGCGAGAAGACATTTGATAAAAAGGGATTTTTCCAACAAGAAACCGAAAGAGATCTGAATATATCACAACCGAAATAACCAACGCGAATAATGCAACGGCAACTTTTAAACAGGAAATGAACACAACACCGAATGAAAGGCGAATCGAGTGGCGAACTCGTTTTTATAATATTTTATTACTATTATTTAATTAGCACTGGTAATTGCAAAATGCGAAATTGCAAATCCCAAATTCACCATTTCCCATTTACTATCACACAGATTTTTTGTAATTACCAGTTCTAATTAAATAATAGTAAAATATTATTATAAAAAAGTTCGCTACTCGGCTCGTCTTTCATTCGGTGCTGTCCCGAATTCACCATTTCCGATTTACTATCACCCAGACGTCCTATCAAAATCCTTCAAAACTTTTAAACAGTTATCCGGAAAACCTCATTGAATTCATTTTTTAAAGGCGCACACTTGGAAAAAAAGACATTCTGTTACTACAAGCATAAAATGTGTGCCACGTGTCAAAGATATCTTATTCGAAAAACGGACCTATTTTTGTCATATGATTTCCGATTTTCTAGAGTTAATTTTTGTTTCTAACTTGTAAATTTATGTTTTCGACAACATCCATGTATTTTTGTCATATGAATTTGCTAGAACAGTCAGAAAGCCCAGAGACCAAGCAACCACTAAGAAGCTGTTACATTGTAATGTGAAACAGTACAAATGTACAGTAACATACACACACTGCATATGTTAACACCTATCGACTATATCAGGATAAATGTTTGTATGTCATTTTCTTTACGTTCATGCACACACACAGCTCTAAGTTCTAATGACGCATGTTCTTCGCATGCGTCAAAACCTGTATTACAAGTACAAAAAGCTACAAAGGTACATGCAGTTCAACAAATCTGAGAAGCTAGTTTCTGGAGCAGATAGGGCACATGTGTATGTACGCCTATGTCACGAATCAAAATAATTTATCAGGACTAGACTAAACTAGATCAAACAGGGAAAAATCAGTAAGGTAATGCGTGAGTGTCTCATATTGCGGCACATGAGGTCTTTAAACGAAACGAAAGAGTGTTAGAGCTACCTTTTCCTTTTAACAGTGACGCCAAATGAACTTGAACTTCCGTCACGCTACACAGATTTGTCACCATTATCATCTTATTATGCTGGATATGTACTTCAAATCCATTGTACCACATAAAACAAAATAACAAAGCTGCCTTCTAACGCAGAAGAATGCGAAATTTGCAGAAACATTTTAGCTAAATAAATAAAATTATATTCCCCTTTCAATTTAGATAAACAAGATTAACAAACTATTACAAATCTTGAAACTTGCATATTGTAAATATCTAAAACATATTTAACAAGATCATTCACTGATAAATATATGCATATACTGTTACCATGACGATTCTTGTACATGTAACCTACTCCTACAACCCAGCCTTTCTTTTTCAATGAAAATCAGAGGCATATGAAATTTATTCTCAAGACATTCGGCAGTGAAATCTGTTATGTACATGCCCTGAGGCACGATTTGACCACATCCGTTTCGCACAAGTGATATCATATACACAGGTAGTACATGCCTAAGCCTGCCTACATGTATACCATGTCCCTGCATAATTTAGCACGTATGCAAATTTACATGTAGCGAGCGTTTTTTAATTTCAAAAGCACATCAAGAGAACACAATCTTTAAAGATCCAGTTACAAACAACACACGAACACAGCACAGGAAAAATTGTGTTCGGCTCTTGAACTTGGTTCGTTGTTATAACGCCTTTCAATTTATGCCAATTTCAGGTTTAAAAGGCGCGATATTCCGCGATTTCGAAAGCGGAAATCATGTTAAATGTTAGTTGACTAAGCCGAATGTGCACCTGTGACCTCACAGGACTCGTGTGAACCAGTGATGCACCTCAAAAGCTGATGACCATAACAGGAAAGCCGATGGCCTGCCCTAATTCGGCCATCTACATGAGGATGAGGCTCAATAGACTTAAGCCTACGCCATCCAAAAGCATAAGACGTGCAAAATTAAACTGCCGTAGAACATAGTAGCTTGAATTTTTATTTGATTCTATTACTTCTTTCACGTAATTACACATGGGTTTCGCGCAAGATGTCCCGCAGACGAACCAAACCCTGTACAAAAATCTAGTTTCGGTCTCGGACGCGTCCCGACCGAGCCACGGATGAACCACCAATGCCTTCGTCAGCACAAAATAACAACTTTGATGACGAGTTTGTCGTTCGTTAAAATACTAAATCATCGAGACGGGTAAATTGCCCACGGACGTGACTGGACAGAACACTTACCCCCCTGAGAAGAGCTTCACTCCCGAATTGAAATTGACTACGATTTTACTTTGAAATTGACAACGAAAAGACGATATTGGCGTACCCTGTCCTTCACCTCCCGGTTAGACAACGTCGCAAGTGGGCGGCCATTTTGAAAACGGTTGTTTGGCTTTCCAGGGCCTATTCACCTTACCCGTGAAATTAGATCAATGCGCGCGGCTAGCACGTGGTCTACGAGCGTGCCAACGATATGTATAAATTGATACTCAGCTTAAGGTTCGCGATCGAGCTTCTTGGCTCGTGGAGTCAAAGAGATATTGATTATTGTAGATCAGATTAAAATATTATTTGAATACTTAACTAAATGCTGAATGACTGAACAGTTGCTGAGACGATAACGAGTTCGATCTAAATGCCCGCAACGAACTGACGGCTGTTGTCATTTACTCGCTCTATCTTTATTGTTTGGAGATCGTTGTTTTTCTGGCGCCTTGTGGGGCGGAACTATTTTCTTTCTAACTGATTAAAATTGCATTTTTCTGTTTTCTCCATGGAAAAAAATGAAATTTCAAAATTTCCATTTTTTATGTTTGTCAAAAAACAAGAACGTTTTCAAAAATTCCTAGTTGCACCAAACCAGTTCTGTTTTGGTTCAATTCAGTCACAAAACCAGTCCAACATGCGATTGCGTGTCCACCATCCGAAATTGACCATCTGAATTCCTGATGGCCTCTTCTTTATTTTCAAAACATTTGTTTGACAATTGTAACGTTGTTCATTGTTGTTGGAAATATTTTGTTTCCAATGTGAAAGGAGATATGATTCTATGAGTCATTCGTAAAATAGAAAAATGACCCCGTGTCGGCGGCCATTTTGGATGTCGAGCTTATCGTTATCGAGATGGCGGCCATTTCTGGCCGATTATTTAACTAAAAAGTGCAGAAGCACAAGCCGATTCGGATATATTTTTAATCGAAGACGCAAAGCAAGATAGTATAGCGGCAATAATCCGAAAGTTACATGAATAACGTTTCGCACATGTGCAGTAAACTACTGAGCAATTCCAAAAGCAACCAATAAAATCGAGGTTCTTACAGATATCGTTCCTTTTGTCTCTGAGATATTTGTTAAGGAGGTCCACCAGCGTGTTCGCCCTAATAACCCCTGCGAAGTTTGTAATAAACGCGTACGTTTAACTTTACATTCTTGTCGCCGTTTTATCTATTTTGCATCTCAGAGTAATTGCAGTAAAGATTTTTGTAACAATTTGAACATGAGATTAATTTTTAAAACAGGTATTTGAACATGCGATTCACAATACGTTCATTTATTGATTAGCGAAATATCCTACTTAGCGACTTCACCCGGATTTAAAAAATGGAGAATAATTTTCAAGATTTTCAAAAAATATATATTTGAAAACAATATTTGGTGTGTACTGCGTCACAACATTAACACGGAAACGGAAACGTGAAACCGAAACGTGAAACGGAAACGTGAAACCGAAACGTGAAACGGAAACATGAAACCGAAACGTGAAACGGAAACGTGAAACCGAAACGTGAAACGGAAACGTGAAACCGAAACGTGAAACGGAAACGTGAAAGCTGTTACAACGTAAGTTCCGTTTCAAAACTTTCACTGAAGTTACCATATAATGTGTTATCTTTATTTTCTATTTTTCATTTTTCGACAATCAGTTGAAAATAAAAATGATGGTACCACGTGGTTGAGAGCGCTCTTTCTGCGCTCTCATTGTCAACGTAATGCCGGTCAAGAAGAGACGCTGATGTGAATAATGGCATTTTGGCAACGTCAATGGTCATAATGCGTCTACTACTAAATTGATATCGCAGTTATAATGTGAGAAACGTTAAGGAATTATTCTTGAATGTGGTGCAGATATCACTTTTGGGATTTCTGATATCAATTAAATGGTATTCTTAAAAATTCTTACGAAATGGTCAACGAATCTTTTCAGGAGGGGTAAAGTCCCATTTACATTAGGAACATTTCACGTTTTGCTCCACGTAAATGTTATTTTGTTTTGGTCTCAGCAATGAACAATTGTTTGGACAAGCAATGAAAGATTCAAATACACATTTCGATAGAGCAAAACGTGAAATCGTGTCTTAGTTTTAATGATGCTTGAAAGTGTGGGCTTCTATTTATTTCTATTTAACCATTGCCTCGGTCTTGTGCACATTGCGGTTTTCTATTTTTGTTCCTAGGTGGCAGTACCAGCGTTGATACTCGAGAGCCCAACTAAAAATAACAATATAAGCTCATATACTTTCGATGATTGCATAGGCTTCATCATGTTCAAAGCTAATAATATGAAAACGGGTCTAAAAAAAACATTCGTGATAGCGATAAAAAATATTGAATTTGTTACTTGTTTCTTGAACAATCGTCAATCGTCAACACGTTTTGTGTGATGGACGCACTCGAAATAATTTATTCAAAATTAGCAATTACGCAAACAATTCATGTTCTTGACTTCGTGTACTGAATACCGAATTTCATGCATTGGAAATAAATATTTGCATTGATCCGAAGGCGCATGCGCGTACATTTCAATCAGTTACTGTTGTGGGAAATGTTTTCAATATTTTGCTTCGTATTAAAAATCGCTTTGTACTGTAGAAAAGCAAATTTTTTTTTTCTTCTTTCCAGTCATTCGTTCATATTTTTCAAATACGTCATGGGATGTGAAGTTCGCTTCTGTGCCTCACTCAATTCATTTCCGATTTAATTCCGACGTTCGTGACATTTCTACAGAATTTACTTTTCGTCAGATATTTATTTTTAAGCGTATTACTGTCGCATGAGTGTTGGATGAAAAAACAATTTTCAAAGCGTTTTCATGTTTTCATGAAAATTATGTTCATTTTCATTTAAGAAAATGACACGTTTCGATTTTTTAGGTTTTCAGAATTAAGGGGTTGTGCAACTTATTTGTATTTTGTTTCTATGCAATAGGCAAGCCAATTTAATAAAAATGCAAACGGTTCAAAAGATATTTGTTCATTTGATACGCTAGTGCTATATCTGCTTTATTTAGGCCCATCAAGAAGAAAGAAAAAACCACAAAAAATATCAAAAATTGTTAAAGACATTGCGGCCGCCTCGCTTGACTGATCCAAAGAACTATTAAACGAATTTTCGTGTAGGCCGTCAAACATTTGTAATGTAATAACCTAGTACGACTTCAACTCGCACCACAGCTCTGATTGATTACTTGCTATAAAGTTGTTGAAAAACAATAAACAGTAACATTCCGCAAAAAATTATTAAGACGAATATTTGTCCAGCCGTGGACAGTATCAAGAAATCGTAAACCAGAAGCCAACAAAAAATTAATAAACCTAAGCTTGTTCCCTTGATGGCCCTTGAATTGTGAATTGTGTTTGCACAAATTTAATCCTTGAATTAAAATTGTGCGCAATAAACTATTGTATTATACAATAATACCTGATTACAGCATTGCTCGCTAGATGGCGCTTATATTGTATCACAATAGTATCGGACAATAGTATCTCACATAGTAGCACAATAGTATCTCACATTTTAGGAAAACAGTTCGGTGAAGGGGGCCCATGTTAAACAATCTATTATTTTATACTTGGCTCGCCGAGAACTATTTCGTGACCAACCAAATTCTTATGGCCAATAATGTGCCATGTGGTTCGACCATATTGTTGAGAATATCGATAATAACCACGCGTCGAAGTTGTCGAGACTCCGAGAAACCACACTTTAATTGGTGGCCAATAACCTGTACACGGGAGAAGCCGTAACCAGAAAAATAAATCAATAACAAAATTGCTATAGGCGAGAGCAAAAAATAAATAAAAATGTTATTGTCCAGCCAAAAGGTCATTATATTTTAGGACTTTGGAAAATTGCTTTAATAACACGTACAATCTGTAACCGCGGTGTGGTCAGAGGAATGCAACTTCGCCAGATACGAATCGATCGTATTTAGCGCAGATCTTTGTTAAATTACAGCACTGCACTGCAAATCTTGACGTATTTTAATTCTTACAACTTAATTATTACATTTCGCCATCTAGTATTTTGTCATCCACACTTTCATTATGGCATTGAAGTAAATTTTCCTTTTCTTCCCATTTCTAAATATATCCTAAACAGTTGTATCATTTACTGAATTAAATGTGATTGATAGTTCACTAATTGAAAAGGTTCTTTCAAAGACGTCGTTATTTTGAATGTCAATGTCATCGACGTCAAACTGACACCTTTGTGATTGAATAAGTTTTGAGAAACGCAAACAATTCACTCGAATGGGTATTACATAATTTGGTCATGACCCCTTCCTTATGATAAATCACAAGCCGCCAATCTTCCGGATGTTGGCCATTCTCCAGCACGGAGTCATTCACTCTACCCAATTTTCGTAAACTTGCCAATAATATCCTGTATTTCCCGCTTTTTGTTAGTTCAAAGACAAATGCAGCATTTACCAGAAGCTACGCAGCTGTTACGATTTCAAATTGCCTAAATGCCAGACTACATAAGTCATACACTGAAAAACGTACGCGATTCTAAACGCAAAACGCAGCCTTCGTTCGATTCTAACAAATACCCGAAAATTATCACGGAATACACATCTTAAGAATCGAAGCACGGATTTAGAAACGAACGATCTTTGAACTAAAAACTGAGTTCGCTAATGTACCGCACTTAAATATTCGAAAGCCGAATGATTGATTAGTGTTTCTTGAATTTTACCTGAGTAAAACTGCCCAAATTAAATCAAGAAAAATCGAGAAACGAAAGATTAAAATTAAAAGGGTACATCAGCACGCCGAGATGGTTGTATTATAATGAAATAATCGAACTAGTGGTGATAGAAATGTAGTTCGAAAATGTCTGATAGAGTGGGAAGTATCTTTTACTATCAAACATTTTCGGACAACATTTTTATCATCACTAGTTCGATTAATTTAGTTTGAAAGACCAAAAGAAACGGAGATCTCGATATGGGCTCTCTCTGGACAAACGATCTTCGATGGTTCTTCAAAATTAATAAAGGATATTTTATAAATTGAACGCACCCCAATTTGACACGGACGCAAATATTATCAATGGAAATGATCAGTTTCTTCGAAGCTCTTGCATTTTAGTAATTCATTAGACCGAAAGATCTGTAATATTCGCGTGATGAGAGACTGAAGCCGATCAATTTGTCTAGTCACGTTGAACTCATTAATTCATTTACAGTCACGGATATAATTTGTACCGCAAGAATGTTTGAATGGAATGGCCTGGCTGATCGGAACGGAAAGTGTCAACGGAATAAATTAATCCTACGGTAGGCCTCTATTGCCGTCTTTTAATGATTTAAGTCACATCATCATTGCCATCAATCCCAATTTCTAGTTTAACAAATTCATAAACGCACACCGGTAACTTCTCAAATTCAATTAAGAATCACACGACCATGCCATTAAAAGATGTTTAAATTACCAACTGCGCTTTAGCATTGGATGACATATCGTCATATGGTAGGCAGATGACGTTCCCATACGCCGCAAGGAGCGCTGGAAGCTCATCTTTTGAGATGACCCAAAAAATCTATCAACGAATCAACTGCGTCTCTGGAACGTCACCAGAGGGCACCAATAACTGAGATGCACATACAAAACACTGCCTAACCCCTCAACAAAATAATTATGTACCCCATCGTAATTCCGGGAACGATAATGGGGAATATGCAAATGTCCAACGCGATAACGCAAATTATGCATAATGGCATCTTTTTCCGCTGGAGTTTAGAGTTGCAGGTGGCAGCACTGTCGAGATTCGCCGCGCACCCGTTTTTGGAACAACCTAAATTAGAATTCATCCCCTCTGCATTGTGCTACTGCTTTCGGAATAAAATTTGAATATACTCGAGTATGTCATCAAAAATGAAGTCCGCCATTCCCTACCTCATTCGACATTGCTTTATGGGTGTCGCGAGATTGTTGTAAGCTATTCTTATTTTTTTTTATTATAGAGAAGCATATTCTTGCAACCATCACTGGTTGATTTTGTTCTGTCCACAGTGAACCGCTGTGACGTCAATGTGCCAGCCAACCAGCGTAAAGACCGATTGTTAAATCTCTGTGTATAGGCAAACGAGAACTTTTCCACTTGCTGTGGGTTTTTTGTGTGTTTGAGATGGTTTTGTTGATGCATCTTTTTTTCGTCTTCTTTTTTCGTTTGGGGTTTTCGTGAAACTTTTTTGTGGCCGAAAAAAGAGGCGTAGTTAATTAGCCGTCACGTTTCCTCGCACGCAATTTAGCGAGCCATTGTCGCAAGAATCTTCAAATTGCGGCCAAGATGACATGTGGATGTGTGCGGCAAATATGTCCTCTACTGAGACACGGAATCTGAGAGCGAATTCGTTTTTTCTCTTATGATATCAATATCAATACCACTCTGAATTAGGAGACCACAATTGACCGAATGCAATGCAATGCTTTTTTAATCACGAGTATGGGTGTAAAAGCCAACCGAACCCTAATGGATAAGGCGTTAGTTTCCTACACTGAAGATTGTGAGTTCCAATCTCGTCATGGGGTTTTCATTCGGAGGTGTCGAGTGACGTAATGATTAGCGTGTTATCCTTCTATGTCGGTATCGCGGTTACGATTTTGGTCGATACATAAATTTTTTCGGGAGAAAAATTCCCATTCGAACCCTCGTCTAGTTAAAGACATATCCATAAAAACATAAAAATGTTTTCGCCCGGGATCGAACCGGGGACCTTTCGCGTGTGAGGCGAACGTGATAACCGCTACACTACGAAAACATCCATGAGATACCACAAATGCTCAGACCACACAAGCTGTATCGTGAAAGATATAACCTTTTTAAAAAATAAATAAAATTGTTTTCGCCCGGGATCGAACCGGGGACCTTTCGCGTGTGAGGCGAACGTGATAACCGCTACACCACGAAAACATCCATGAGATACCAAAAATGCTCAGACCACACAAGCTGTATCGTGATAGATATAACCTTTTTTTAAAAAAAAAGTAAAACTGTTTTCGCCCGGGATCGAACCGGGGACCTTTCGCGTGTGAGGCGAACGTGATAACCGCTACACTACGAAAACTCAGATACTTTACAAGCTCCGCGAGAATTACTAATTACCTTCCTTGTGGTGATTTTCCAATGGAATGTTAAATGGGCGTCATCTCAATAAGGAATACCTCTTCCTCACCGTCTACCTTTCTCCGAAGACAATAGAAGAAATTATTATCGGTTCAGGGGTCATTGTGTTTGTCTGATTTCCCAGTTGAGGCAGAACAGTAAGTAGAATTCCAATGACATCGAAAAATTGAGAAGGTCTCGGTCAGGAATCGAACCCGCAATCCCGGAAGCCACTACAACATACAAAACCCACTGTCATTTGCTGCGAGGTCACAGCTCAACCTTGCGACCGAGACGTTCATTCATAATAACAATTTGCAATAAAGGATATGGGCTCGCCTGGAGTTTTTTTTTAAATAAAAATTTGATGAAGTATAATGAAGGTGCAGTGCCGGTCTGAGTTCGAGACTAGCACTATCCGTCTTTTCATTTTCTTCTCTCACTTAACCTTTCAGCGTGCGGAGAATAGAGAGAGAGTGGACTATATTTGCAGAAACTTCTCAAACATAATCGATCTCTGTCTTGCTAGGTACGTCGTAGACGTTTGGGGCAAAAGCTATTCTAATCGCTCGAACGAACATACGTGCCGACGAAAGAAGTGTAAAGTTAGTCGCAGTGCACAGTTGATCACGACAGTCGGCTCCAACCAGCTCAATTTTTATGCCCCAGAGTTTTATTAAACTCCTAATAAAGCATAGAAATAAATCCATTTTCTTGGACGACTCTGCAAGTACTTCGTATCGGTCTTTCACTGGCTTCATTAACAAGATATTCCTTAAACTGAGCTCTACTCATTTACTTCTTTGTCGGCGGCGGAGAATGTGCCAAATACTGTGGATTTGGAAGACAAAAGAATGGTCGGTGGAGAGAGCGAGAGACTTGCAGAAGAAAAAAAAATCGCGTATATAAGCTCGAGATTTAAAGCGTTATTTTTATTTTAAGAGAGAAAGCCGCAATCATTTGTTATTCCCCAGTACTCACTCGATCCCCCAGCTCTAGACTTCTACTTGAGTGCGAGTGTGAGAGAGAGTGAGAGCGAAAAACGAGCGTTGAAATATTTCTTTTGTTTGTTGTCGTCTGGGAATTCCTGCTCCGGCACTCGGTCACTTGTACCACCGGGCGAGAAAAAGCCGACAGATGTTGATTGTGAATTGCAAGCGACAGGTCAAAAGTAATCCCGGCCTTAAACTCTGCTGGAACGCTACGGCGACTGGAAACCGACAGCAACGACGTTACTACCGGTTGTCTCATACAACACTGTGCTCGGTTGGGAAAATTAAATTGATTTATCCAATTTTCATATTCCTGTTCTGCATCTGAAATTCCTGTTCATATAATTTCCAAAATCAAAATATTATACGCATATGTGCGCACAATCACACTGTGGGTACTTAATTTACGATTACACTGAAATCGTGTAATTCGAAGTGTCCCATGTAACTTATTTCATGGGATCTTTGATTTTCGATCGCTACAGGATTGAATTTTAGAAAACATTTGAACAAACGAACAGTTAATAAGGAAGTGAGTGTCTTTTAGTTGTAGTTAGTAGGATGCACCAGGTGGTGCGCCAAGATTCAGTAGAGTCGCATCAGTATAAGCGTGGCTAAGCACTGTATGCGCACTTCTAAACTCAAGATTACGATGTTTATGTCGTTTGAATTAAATAATAAAAATGAGAATTGTTTTATTTTAACTAGCATAACATTGTCATCTGGCAGCTTCAATAATTCTAGGATTCTGAATTAAGTTGCATGATATGAAAACCGATATTACGCCGCGAAATAACCCCCGAGATGAAATAAAATATATATTTTCTCCCATAGGGTAACAATGGAAACTGTCTTCCTTTTATCCCGTGGTATAGGTCTATATTTAGGCAAGAAAGAGTTAGGCAAGTCAGAGTCGCTTACTTAATTAAAAAACTTATCGGAAATTTCCGCAGATAAGGAAGTCTCCGCAGGTAAAGACAGCACAAATGTTACCAAAAATCCCCGCTAGGATAACTTTGTTGGACACATCATACCAGTATGATCACATCTCGATCAAATTTATCAATTTATTTATTAGAAACAACATTAACGAACGTAATGCAAGATATTCTATTAATATCCTTATTTTCTCATATGTGAATCAATTTTGAATTAGAGGGCCTTTACCCACCGAATCCTTCCTATTTTCATTTTTTAATAAATTAAACCGAATATTTTATTGTACTTTCACATTTAATTACAGTAGTACAGAGTGTTTATGTAGCCCGCTGGATAGTTGAAAGCGGACCAATAACATTTTTTCTGACACGGTGTGTACTCCTCTTACTGCGCATTTTCTCTGAACTTGAGAAGCTTCATTAAATCGGAACAGACATGGACAATTTTTATTCACCTACAAGTAGCCGTGACAGCTGCAACAGTATTTATACAAATATTGTGGAGTTATTCGCCGCCCCCTCTACACTCCACCCAATTTTCCAAAAGCCATCTTTCTCTGGCGAGTCGCATCTGCGTCGCGAGCGCGGCAACAGAAGATTGCCAAAAGCTCGAAAGAGATCGTCCGTTCCATCTCCCTCCCGGAGATTGGCCACAAACACATCTCTCACTCACTCTCTATCCATCCACCAAACGCGCAGCACGCTCCACCATCTACTTCAGACTCTACCCGTTAGATATCTGTGAGCCGGCGTTGAGGAGGACTCTGTCACTGGAGAGCGAGCAAGAGGATCATTACAACGCGATCCGTACTCGGAATCGAATCGTTCGGTCGTTCCTCCCAACGCACGCGCTCTCTCTCATTTTCTCAGTCCATGCCGCGCCTCACGACGCCGATCGCGGCAGCGCTTCCCAAATTTCGCGCACTATTTCCCAGCGCCGTCGTCCGCGCCTCATGATTTCCCACGTGTCCATCTCATCAGACCTTGTCACCTGGTTTTCACGTTGAGTCACTCGCGGGCTGCTCAAGGTCTGACACACCTTTTGCCACGTCGTGGCCTAGCGACACGTAAATAAATAATCAGATGAAACTCTCTGCTCTGTAATTTCATCGACCGTCGTCAAATGAATTTCAACGTTGACGTCCCTCTTGACTTGCCGGCACCAGTTGCCATCATTTTTCCGCGAATAATTGTCGGCACATAGGCACATAGTTCTACGTATGTATAATCAGTGATTTCCAATATCGAAATATCCATAGTTTCTCTGTTTCCAAATAAACGGTTAGTCATAACATTTTTCGATCCAGAGTGAAGATTGGTTCCGACAAAAAACAATTTTCGTGGAACCACGTCACGACTGCCGAACACGTCTGACAGCCGCGGCGGAACTTTTTTAAATTGCATTCCTAATGGTTTCTGACGTGTAACAGA
Organism: Mycogona germanica; assembly: GCA_034698785.1. Classification (NCBI taxonomy): domain Eukaryota; kingdom Metazoa; phylum Arthropoda; class Diplopoda; order Chordeumatida; family Chordeumatidae; genus Mycogona; species Mycogona germanica. The sequence continues at coordinate 4,735 of JAQGBY010000392.1, read as the reverse complement.
AGTGCCGAGTGCCACTGATCATCACAATGTGTCAGATCATGAGGATCAGATCATCGCGTGAGACGATTTTCGTCGTCTTGGGACTTGTGTTCGTTGCTTGCCGAATGGGTACAGGTAAGTTCGACTATTTACATGTAAAACTTTTTTATTTTTCTTCTGACCAAATCGTATCTTTTTAATGAAATGGTCAGTATGAATATAGGAAGAACAAAAACAAAAAGTTTTATTGTTTTGATAAATTACACATAACATTTCTTAAAATAGACTTAGTGGATTATAGACGTTTTTAAAAAAAAAATATTTACGGATTTAAATATCGAAAATGAAATCGAATAATAGATAAGATAAAATAAATGTTTTTATTAATAACGAAATTAAAATTGCCATAATAAATTAATGTTTACCATAAATAATTATTGGCTTTCATCAGCATTAGTGGCGTTGGCAATTTCTTCAATTGTAAATCGTATCTTTAGGTTAATAGTTGTTGATAGAGTATTTTGTTTGGTAGTTTAGAAGCTAAACAATCGGCGTTTTCGTATTGGCAGACGTGTCATGTTCAGAATTACCTGAACATGTTCGTATACGGATTTGAATTGTGCGATAGCAACTTTCCTGCTCATGCTAGAAATTCCTTTCCTTCCCGTGTTTGCTGGGTGGTCTTCTCTGAGTCTCGGTGGCGCCTCTAGTTTGCATGGGGGGGGGGTTCACTTCTATTACCCCTCTTCGAGAAACCCCCTTGCCTCGGAGGCATATTACACGGACCGCGCACACTTTCTTAATGCAGTTTCAAGTAAAAGCCTCCACATCTGAACAGCCTACCTTGAGCAAACACACTGCATACCTTTCATTTCTTTACAAATGGGTGTGTGTTTGCTTTCATACAATTGTGTGCACTTGCCTGGCTGAGAAGGAATTTTCAAAATATTCATCAAATCCAGATATCCCTATTCCATGATTTTACATGGAGTCTGCGGTTAATTAGATCGGAAGATTTCCCAAATTAAAGCATTCCAATAGTGAACGGGGATAGAAGTTGTAAAAGCTTGAATGTTTGACATTTACTTTACTTTAGTAACTAATTAGCGGCTCAATTCGAATTATAATTATTTTTGCTACCTATCAATAAGTAATTTGGAATTCCTCATATCTGGAATTATGATTTTATTATAAAAATATGCGTGATAATTATTTATTATATGAAAATACCATTTTGCTAAAGCAATTAATTTATATCAAAGCTGTCGTCTAACGACTCGTAGCCCATGTTTTTTAGCGACTGGATGTGGCTCGGCGGTACCGGGTTCGATTCCCGGCGAGGACTCTCGAAAAATTTCGATTCCGGGGTACTGGTCGTGCACCTCGCATAGTGCCTAAGCACCATGAGGGGACGTAACGCTAGTAGTGAGGTTGACTACAGTGATAGGAAATAGTTAATATATAAAAATTCACATCTTGTAGTTGAAAATTTTATTTAAAAAATAATAATTAGAAAACATTCCATATGAATATTGTATATGTTTTGAATATTTTATTAGTTTTATGAAATTCATGAAAACGAGCGCATTTAATTTATCCATGTAAAAAAATATTTGTTTCATAAAATTCGTAAACGAGCGCATTTAGTTTATTCATGAGAATTAAATTTTTTTATTTGGCAATTTCATTTCATAATTCAATTAGCTAGCTTGCAGTAAAATTTTGCGTCTTTCTTTATAATGGTTTCAATTGATGTAACCAATCACCATTGGGGTGCGGTTTTCAAGAGCAAATAAATACTTAGTTGGCCACTCGTTTTCATTCGATTCATATCGCATATTACGTTTTCATTTTGCCGCTCTCAAGTGCTAGACGACCAGAATAAAATATTACCATCGTACTTACGAGTACATACTGCTCCAGTGATGTCGCAGCTGTTGTCTTTGCTGCCGCCGCTAACGGGACTCATGATCAAAGAGGTGGTAAGCTAGATAACAGATAACCGTGAGCCGTCAAAGGTGTATTAAAAGAAGTTGTATGTCAGCTGATACAGAATTGAAACAGCTATTCAGAATGACATTGTCGGTGATAGGTATAATGACGCCGTTGTGATTGCCTGGGATAGGTCAGGGCATCCCGATGTTCATCCATGCATTTTATTTTTGCTTAAGTGGCTCGGTAGAGTGGTTGTGTGTACTACACGCGTTTTCGCGCGGGGATTCAGTATTTTTTCTGCTCTATCCTGTTATACAGTAAACGGGATGGGGAGGAAAGTGTATCTAATTCTACGCTAACAGAAAGCAGTAAATCGACATACCAAGATCGTCACTTTAAGGTCTAGATGCTCGCGTAAGATAGATATTTGCCAAGTACTCGAAACAAAACCGTTTTATTTCGCATCTCGTGTACCTCCTTTGAAAACATTACATCTTTCATCAGGCTTAGAAGATTAATCGTTGGGGGAGCGAGGAATTACAATTGAAAATGAAACCGATGAAACGACTGATCTGCCAAATATCTGTTATACGAACGTTATGCAAATGCGCAAAGAAAATAAAAAATTTGATTGATCAAAGTCTAAATAAACATGAAAGATAGAAACGGTGGGTCGTATTTTTAAATTTAATTTGATGACAACTTTGCTCGCACGCTGACTTCAAATTCCTTTCGTTTATCTGCTGTTAATTTAATAAAAATGAATATGGTGCATGAGTTTAGAAAATTTAGAAAATGAGTCAACCCGCTCGTGTTGCTGATAAAGCGAAATCGCAAAATAGTGCCACAATTCTTCGATGTTCGACAATCCGATGAAAAGATTGCTGACGAGAACAGGAGACCCGAATTAGTAGTGTGGCCCTGAATGACCCGTGACGTGACCCATGCTGCCTATTTGAAGTGGGATCTGCTAAGTACCTTAATGACATTACCTGTATGACGTAAGCGCTAATTAAACGTGAAAGTTGGAAAGAATAGATAGGCTATTCGGTTTCACGCCACTTAGGGAACACGAGACACGATTTTATTGTCTTATCTTGAGAATCGATACAATTTAACCCACCTGAATATTTATTGCCATGTTAAATAAAAATGAGAATGAATAAAAATGAGTTTAGTGTCGTCAGTTTACTTGATAATGACCTCGCGGTCGAAAGCTCGTGTTTTTGTATTTCTCCTGTACCTGACAGAATAAAGTGTCTTTTACTATTGGACATTATTTCAACCAGTTATTTGCATCGTTAACTAGTTGGAAATCATTTAATTTAAAAATGAGTTCGTATTGATTAGTTTAATCACTTGCCAGGTCATGTGCTGACCAAAAGTCCAAGACAGAGAAAATAACTATGCTGATACGTAATTTTGTTCAAAACTCTCACCTGTATATATAAGGGGATGATTTTGTCGCCAGTGGGCGTTACTTTCTTGTCGTGACCTTCCATTTTGACCATCTTCAAGACTAAAGATACATAAATAAATAAGTGGTTTGAATAGATTAGAAACGATGACGTCGTTTTGGTTACGATTCATGTACAAAGTTCTATACTGTTCCTAATCGAGTCAAGAGAAGTGTCGAGGGCCAAGGTGTGGGTGGGTGGCAGAGAACAAGCAAATGAGTACGGTTCAAAAATACGAAGAAAGTTTTGATTCGAGAGAGAAGTCTCACCGCGCGTCGACGATGTCTGCCCGAGATAACCATTCGTGCGTTGTTCCTTCGAGATTGCCTTCCAGTCCATACTCGCCTATATAAGACGATCTCATATCTTTATACTAATCTTGGTAATTACAAAAACTGCATCCTCAGAGACTCCGTTTTTCAACGAGTGATCAAGGGACCTAATTACTTTTGCTACAGTTACGGCGCGGATCCCCATCACCCCCCCCCGCTCTCACCGGATCGTCGTCGAAGTCTTTCAAGAGGAACGACTGGAATTAGGACCGTTTGGATTCACCGTTAGAGGGCGCTCGGCCCGCATAATCATAATGTATGCAATATTAGGTCGCGAATATTGTAAGCCGATATATGATCATTTCAGTTCCGCCAGTAAGTCACAGGAAAGTCAGGTTAACTGGTTAGCTCTTAATCGAAATAGTGTTTCATTGCAAGAATATGCCAAGACGTTCACATAAACTGTGCCGCTCTACTTCGTGGGCGGGTGCGTTCAACAGCTAAATCTCAAAGGACCAGCTGCGAATAATCGACATCGCGGAGAAACCATTTGTTTGGCCATTTTGTGTAGCCCCAGACAAAATACAGCTGTACGTCTGACGAGAATACAAACGTTAATTAAATTTTAAACACCTTCTCGGCACTGCATGGTGATGTTACGTAATGTGTTTTTACGGCGATAGTTAAGAAACACTTTCTTCGTCGCTGTCTGTTCGGCGATCTCGAAGAAATGACGACCGGGGTTTTACACTTGCTTTGATGTAACTTCAACAATGCGCTAATACGACATTCTGACTCAAGCAATCAAATGAACAACTCTTCTGGGGGGAAAACACGACAAAGAGAAACTGAAATGTTAGAAAACAAACTGTTTTCGAGATCAAATCAGATTTCAAATATTCAGGAATAGAAACCAAGACGATTATCCGATAAAAAATAAAACTGTTTTCGCCCGGGATCGAACCGGGGACCTATCGCGTGTGAGGCGAACGTGATAACCGCTACACCACAAAAACAACCATGAAATACCAAAAATGCTCAGACCACACAAGCTGTATCGTGATAGATATAACCTTTTTTAAAAAAAATAAA
>JAQGBY010000391.1:0-46783 GCA_034698785.1 Mycogona germanica | reverse complement strand
CTAACTATAAGTTAATTATTTTCATAATTACTTAAATATTGCTTTCTGAATGTCTGATTCGGACAATACAATATGAATTACCGGATCTAATTAACCAGTATGAACGGATTCGCAATGTACCAGAGTGTCTAAGGAGGCTTTGTGGCTTTACAGAAATACAAACTGACTGACGGAAAAGTGGATCTGTTGTGACCTAGTTGCACGTTGTATTGCGGTTTCTCTACTGAATGGACCGTGTTCTAGCGGTTGACATTCTATACATGTACTGAATATGAGAATATACTATTAGGGTTAAATTTGGGCCTAACCTATTGGCTCACCTGGACATATTTCTCTAAACAAATGACGAGAAACGGGATGTTGAAAAAGCGGAAGGGCTACTCGGGCTACTCTTGAGTGGTGAATAATCGTTTATGAAAACCGGTATGCATATGTAAGTTCGTTTAACCTATTAACTTAACAAAAGGTTTGAATACAGAGTATTGGGCGAGTTATTCAGAATATTAATACTGTATACACGTGCCGTACAATGCCATCCTTCGTTCATTCTATTCAGGCATTGACAAATGGACAACCAAATTCACAGACATCGGTGACTCACATTTTATTTTCTGTGATTTTATCTCCATAAAACAACGATATTCTAGTGATATATGTGTATTTCTTATGATATTTACATTATGTAGATTGAAAATTGGATCGATTGAATGGGCAGGACCATTATACCTGTATCGGTCTTGTCTCTTCTATAGTTTAAGTGAAACTAAACTATATATCAAGTTACTTGACAAGGCTAGTATGAGAATTCAGCAGCTAAACAGATCGAACAACCCAAAAACAGCTGAATTGAAAATAAAAACCCAAAATATAGTGGAAAATCCTTGCTGAAACTGTTGCAGTCTATTATATTCACCACAATATCGGGCGATTGGTTTTTTTTGTCTGTTGTTCCAAGATCGAGCTATGCAAAAAGAAAAACCGCGACAACTGTTTCAAATGCTCTACTGCTGAGCTGTTCATCATTTCGGCGGCCTTCAAACGGGCTTTCAGACCACGTTTCAGGGATTGTTGGCACCCACGCCACTAGCGAAATACTGACGCGAAAGCTCTCGGTGGATGACCTCAAATTCCGACCAGCCACCGCCTTCATCCACATGTACTGCACTTATCTCGACAGGTTCTACACTCCAAAAACAGATGTCTCAAATTGGTGGCAACTCAGATCAAATATTGTTGCCAAACATTGCATGAAGATATATTCTAGGAAAGCCGCACAATATGATATTTTGATGCGGTGTTGTACTGAAAATTTACATGGCACCGTTTTTTTACGTATTGGAGAACGTTCAACAAATATGCCAAAAAAGGAAGGGCATACTATTTTTATACAATATTATTTGAAGAAATAAGTAAGCTCTTATTGCATGGTTGCATTATTTTCAAGGCGTGCGAAAGTATTTGTAACTAAAACCATATCAATCATATTCCGATTGGATTTTCGATAAAATAAATTATTGAGTGTTCAATTGCCACAAATTTGAGGCGCTGTTTCTAAGGTGTTACAATACGGGATCGACGCCACGATCCATATATTACCAACATTCTAAGTTTGACCGATTTTTCCTAATCGTCCTCCACAAATTGTTTTTCGTTCCTCTTTCTAAGACGTTTTAAATATCCTTCTTGAAAACTGTTGCAAGCCAGGTCAACAGCAGACTAATTTATTTTTTGTTTCAATTCCCCCACTCATTATAAAGATAGAGTCGTGCAACAGTTAAACACTGAAGAGACGATTTTTACCCTCCTGAGACTAGATTGTCCGTAACACAAATCCACATCTTTCCACAACTAGGGAAGTCAGATCGAAGGTATTTTGCCGCAGTCGGTCCTGTGCAAATAAGTTATTTCGCACTTTTCTGAAGAGTGAAATTAAAATATTGCTCATTATAAATAATTATAAATAACTAAATCGCAAATAACTTAGAATCGCAATTGCTACCGCAACTCAATTGTCGCCGATGAGATTCTTCTTTCTCCCTTGGACATTGAGTTACTGAACAAAGACAAGCAAAGAAAACGAATATCTAAATGATTTGTGCTTGTTTGTCCAGTTCGTGAATAAATATAACTTATAACTTCATATTAGAACAACATTGTCATCGTCATGCGATTGTCATTAATGGGAAACAGAAAAATATTGTATTTAAACAATTCGTATAAATTATAATTGAAAAGCTCTTAAGTATTTAAGTATTTATTTTTGGATTTTCGATCGTGCTGATGATATAAGTCGTAAAAATATGATGTTTCAATTTATTTCATTTCAATATTCAAATCATGTTTTAAATTGTGGTTGCATATATTTTAAGCCGCTGACATTTTAATTGACCAATTTGACGCTTTCTATAATTATAGGTAGTTGTGGACTGAACAAATCCGAGACGCGACTTGGCGTAAACAAACAACTGCTTGTTTTTACGACTCAATCAAGCAACCACGCAATTGATTGGACACGTTCTAACCTTCCCCCAACACGTCAGGAGCGCCCTGATAATATTCCGTTCACACCTGCCAGCCGATTGTAATCGAGCCTTAACGTGCGTCCCGAATTTTGTTTTTCGGCAGTGCAGCTGTTTCCTGACGCCATTAAACAAATAAAGTGATTACTAACTAATTGCCGTCCATCAATCCCTGAAATCATCAATTACAAATAAAGTGAATTAGTTATTCGCACCACCTTTCTCTGAAAATGATATGGTTGATCGGTCAACTGTGTCCAACCATTTTTCATTGTTGACTTGTTCATTTTTCATGTTCCTTTGATCAGAGGGACTCAGCAGGATGTACCGCAACAAGAGCGATTTCCCGATCACGTCAATAGTGAGTTTCCAGTTATTCTTTCTATATTTGTAGGTCGACCTTTGGCGTGCAAAAAGGCGTGATAGACTGTCTCGCCTGTGCGTGTACTTGTTCTTACCCACACGATAATGTGCTAGTATTTCCATAAGCCAAATGTTTCACCCAGCAGTAACAGACTTGACGTAGTTGATATATATATGACATACGAGATATAACATTTTGTGTCAATAATCTGGAACTGGATGGAGTTGCACGAAGTGTTTCAAAGTGCTTCAAATGTTTACATAATCTCTCACTGGATAGCATCATTTCTTATTGCGTTTAGGTTTAATTTTCTACTGATTAAATTATTGTAATTATTGTCTTTACGGTAAAAGGACACGCTGGAGCATTATTTTTTAGTTTGATTTTTTTTTTACTTTGTTGGTTTATCAGTGCGATATTACGTACTAATTGGTTTTCAAATGCACTTTCAGATTTTTGCTCTCATTGTCCAGTACCATATAGGCAAGAATCATATCAACAAACACGCACATGGACCTACAGACATGTATATTCTGTAAGCATGTCACTAACAAACTGTTTTCTTCTGATCCATCATGATTCTAACATACGATTAGGATCAATCATGACATGACAACAAGCATTTGTACTTTTCAAAAGATCTGCCTGTTGGTGGTTGTCTTGTAGCACGCATCAGTATTGTCGCTGTAGGCAGTCTAGCTTATCAGACGTACGGTATTGGTATGTCCTCCACAGATCATGTACACATTGTTTGTGTACATTGTGCACATAATTTGTAGGTTTCTCATACATTAAGCGATGCATGTATTTGCTTATTACTGGAATGCACGACTTTACATGAATTCAAAATTCTTGACTGATGGTAAGAAAAAGCGAATAGGTCTCGTCTTGTTTTGCTTGATTAGAAACATATGACCAGATTAAAAAAGTATTGTCTTGAGTGAAAGTAAAATCCAGGATGTCTGTCTTTCACTCCCCTAGCGCGTTCCTGTAGCAAGTTAACAATGCTACGATACTATTACGTTTATTTTTCCAAAGTCGGTGTCTGAACGCACGCATTTCCACGCACAAGGATACTGGTCTCCAGAGGCTCTACCTTGCTTGATAGTTTATTGCATGACAATTAACATTTAAAAGAATGGTAGCAATGACGATGATTTTTCTTTCATACTAATATACAATGTTTGCCGTCTCCAAGATTATAAAACATTAAACTCGGACAACTACAAAACCGGGCATGCACTCGAAATGACAATGCAGTAAATAATTTCAATCATTGATGGCTTCCATCAATTTGTTATGAACAGATGGACAAACAGATTGCGTGTGGCGAGGTATCTATAGCGCTGATTCGTAGCCTTTCCATCGAACAAATCGACCGATTTCATAAAGTACAAACAAATGCGCTGAACTAATTTTCGATAAAATTGTAAAAATTTATTTTTTAAAGATAAAAGTTGCTTCTCAACTTTATAAAAGTATAAATGATTTTTGACAGACATTAAGGCGATATCTGATATTATAATATATGGGAATACAGAACATGCAATTCAATTTGGTTGGTATTATTATTGTACTTATATATAGCTGCTCTTCGTCCATATGCCGTTAGTGATCGATTACCGGGTCAAATGCATTGCAAATATTCTGCTCACGTTCGCCTCTATTACATTGTTAACTATACCGAATATCAATTTTCAGATTTTAATTTCGATCTCTGTCTTGTGCTTTAGTTGCTTTTATTTTCAACTTTTTCCCACAAACGAATTATTCTCTTTCTAATTTTCCATTTATTTTCCTACGACGGAGCAGACTACAGCTACGGAACCAAAAGTTATTTTGAAATATGACTTCAGGTTATTTTGAAATACAGGTATTGTATAAGGTTTTAATAAGAATACCTATATATTTGAATCACGTTAATTTTAGTCAGTTCACAGAGAGGAAATTGCTGGACACAGCTATCAGTATATTAATGTTGCATTACATCGTATTAATATTAAAACTACATAAAAAGTAAGAATTCATGTTTTTAAAACAAATATTTGTTAGGTGTGTGTGACAGTTACCCCTTAAAAGTTCAAATGTCTTACCGATCTGGTGGCAAATCTTTTGATGGAAGTCATGCTGGTCGCCGCACCAATCACTCTTGAAACAATCATTATTCTTCCTCTTCGGTTTTCCTTTTTGGAGGGCTTCCTTTTTCTTTTCGTCTCCCGCAGCAGTGTCTAATCCACAATTTCACACTCGCAGCGGAAAATCCAAACCAGAAAATAAAAAGTCGTTTTTCCGTGTCGCTAGTTCCGAATATAGTCCAACGGCATTAGCGGTTCCGATAGCGGCAAATGGGTACAAAAGCCACACCGAGAGCCCCGCTAATCTCTCCGGCAAGAAAGAAATCACCACCAACGAAAAACGACAATCAAAATGTTCATGCACACTCGAAGTGGAGGGACACTCCCTTGTAAGAGTCGCGCGCCGTCTTCTAATATCGACTGCGACGAAGAAAAAAGAAAAGAAACACGCGGCGGCCCCCGTATTAGATTCCAAAACGGACAGCAAACAGAGAAAGACGCGGACAAAAATCAAATCTCCTTCCTCCTACGAAAGCATCTTGCTGATATGACGGCGTGCATTGCCCACACTCGGAGGCCTTTAAAAAAACAGTTCTTAGCTTTTCTTATCACCTGTTCCACTCGGAGAACCCGCTAGGTGTGTGCATGTGATCTACGGAGAGCTCTTTTCTCGTTGAAGAGTGTGAGTATGTGAGCACATTCAAATCTCCACCGCACACACTCTCTATGTCTTTCTTATGCGAACAACCTTCACAGTGTGCGCACCCAACGTCGTCGCCAATGGCTTAAATGTTTTTGTTTTATATTATCGCCGTGTAGTGTCTCTGTATACTGTAGCTTTTGGAAACTGGTCCCCGCACATCAGGTTCACCTTGCATTTGCTCGGAGACTTTGCCCGGTTTTTAATAATAACAGCGTAACGTCCCAACAAATGAATATCTATAAGTAGGTACATGTATATGTATCTGAAAACTGTAACTGGTCTATATATATTTCTATATGTCGCGTTGCTGCTGTTTATATAGAAAAGAGCGAAGGCAACGCCTTTAGGACATCCCAGCGAGTTAATTGTTTCCAGAGATATGTGTGTAGTGTCGATTCATGGACGGCAGGCACCTAATCCCATTGTATACCGAGAGACGTATACGAAATTCATCAACGGTTGCTGTCCGTTTCGGGAGAGAGTGATTGAGTGAGATAATTTTAGATAAAGGGGCAGGCAAACAAAAGGAGAAAAATATTGTTTTTTTTTATTATTATTTTTTCGAGAGCCATGGCCGCCAATGCTACAATTATTTAAGGTGTGACACTTGGCCTTACTCCACCCTTCTATGTGCTGCTGCTGTTTTTCCTATAGATAAGCATTTAGAGACTGGCCTACCGCCGTGTGCTAGTTATACATATAGTGTTTCGTTGGGCTGGAATTTCCAAAGATCATTCAGTTGATCTCATGGTTAGGCATTTTAGTTTCAGCCAATTCTGTGGATTCATCCGTATTGAGACGATCGACAACTGCGGAACTACTTCACTGCAGTTGTTTACATACAGATTGTAATACAGTTGTAATACAAATTAAGATGAAAATAAAGCGATTTTAAACCTATCCTGTTTTTATCGTTGCTAATGTCGAGATGTCAACAAAATTTTGCACGTCTGAAACGAAATGTAGCGCGTACCACTTCCAACGCATGCAAAGTCGAAAGAAAAATTTTCGAACACAAATTGAAACATCTAAAATGTTGACATGTCTAATTGCTCTATTATGAATCTATACGGGTTTTTAAACACCCTGTACGACCTGCACTGTCGTAACTTTGTTTGCAGAAGAAATCTGCGGTATTTTAAAGTTCTGAAAATTAACACCGTTAAATAGTATTGTAGTTATTAAAGGAATTTGCTGCCGAGTACTAAATGCTGTCCATCAACAATCAAAAACACTATTGAATATAATTAATTGTATATATGTTCGAGTGACATAAAAGTGAGTTCGAAGTTGTGGTTCTTTGAACGTTTTGGGCATCGGACAATAGGACATTAAAATACCAAAGGCAAATCGGTTATACAGGTACATCTAATGCACCTCTCAGAATTTTTTGTTTATTTATTTCACGTTGGGTTTTCCAATATCGATGACGTCATTGGGTTCGGATTTCATTAAGCGTCATTGCAAGAGGAAATGGATAAATTGTGGGTAAAAATGATTCGCAATTTCTAAATGCCAGCAGCTAACCTTTCAAAATTTCTTTAAATAAATTTGTCCATCACGATGTTTTTTTTATTCCACCCAACTTTTCCACTTGATTTAAAAAACAGTTTAGTCATGGAATTTGATTTGGTCTGTCGTCATCAAATTCGAAACAAGAAGGAGAGCAAGCGGGAAATTGGAGACTCATTTTTGGAATAAACTAGGAGGTGAAAGCTTCATGGGAAATTTTTGAACGTTGACGTTCGATGACGTGTGCTGCCCCATATACAAAATATATTTTCTTGGAAATGGTGGCGCTCCTCCCTGTCCACCCGCGTTATAAATTGGGCGATCCTTCGTGTTAAATGTTCCGCCCGCTCATTTAAATGATAACTGTTCCATATTTATTATAATTATTCTATTTGTGACATCGTAACTGTTGAATGATCACGGATATTCGCTTATTTTTTCGTTATTATTATAACTTGCATGTTCGATTTGTATTCGATATTAATTATTGCAATAAATACAAATAAGAGCAAAAGTATGATTAGGGCATTCAAGTAAAATTAGAATATTAAAGCCGATAATAAAAATAAAATTAAACAGTTAAAAATAAAATATTGAGTATTAAACATGAGAAATATTTTGTGGAATGGTATAATTTAATAGCATTTTGGATAACATTACGATTTGAGCACTCACGACTAACCCGAATTATATCATAAATGATGTTTTAAGGTGAGCAGGACCTCAACGAATTATAACATTTAAAGAAGCAATATACAAAGTCATTGATGGTTTATTTAATCTTAGAAGAATTATTAATTCGTAATGACCCAAAATTGGTAAGCATCCGTTTCTTCGGAGCTAGCTAACAAGATCACTTGAAAAGAACATGGGATCTCCCTGAGATAAGATTAATAATTCGAGACGTTCATGTATGTGCGATTGTGGTCGATTCCTTCAAACCTAAGTGCCGATTGTTTATCCAGTTGTCTTATTTGAAGATACCGCGCGTCTGACGCAACGCGGCGCAACGTAAACTCGAGATCAGGTGAGATTATAATATAATTATTAGGCATATAGGTTAGGTCGGGGTTATTTAATATCGTGCTTTTGGAGTCGATCCCACTGGCAACTGACACTGGCAACTATAATGCTGAGTAATGAATATAATTTGGTCGGGTCGATCTCTAGTTGGCCTACCTCGTGAATCAAGTGCATTTTTGCACTGGTCTCAATTCATTTCTATTCCGTGAATACAATCAGAATTATTAGCCATCCTTTTAATATATGAGTTGAAATGTGTCAATCGAAAATGACGATGGCGTGAACTTTAGGTAGTTGAAACAGGCGGAATTAATGTTAAAATGGACCAGATCACGTCTGATACTTGCACCACGTAAATTTGGTTATACACCTTCTGTATTTAATTTATGCACGTTTGCTTTTAAAGTTTGAAATTGTGTAGAAAATAATCGAGAAAGTAAAAACCTAAAAATGCGATCCCTCGCTCTAAACCACTTCGCTGTAATAGGTTTTATTGTGGCTGCTGTCCATCACTTAAAAGAGTCTTTAATGTACATGTAAGTGAAGAGTGCGCATTGTTACATGTATTTGTTTCGGCAGTACGCATCTTTATCTGGTGGGAGAAGCATGGGAAATCAACCATTGTGTTCCTCTAGTTGCCCTCATTTTTCGTCTTGAACGGCGGCCACACAGTAATGATAATGTATGAATCATGACGTTTATTCCCAGTGACATTTTATTGCAGCTATTTCTTAAAGCTCTGCCCCCGCGACAAGAGCACTTCATTCCAAACTCAGCGTGCTACAACTTCCATGGCATAACGCGTTCTCTGGCCTTAGTTTGAGTTTTGAGAGATGAAATTGAAGTGATTAGCTTTCGCTGAAGGTGTGTGTTTTGCATAAATCACATTTACCATGATTTACGGGATACAAATAAAATTTTCATGTCAAAAAGTTAATTATTTCATTTCGATGCCAAATTATTATTATTGCCAAATTAAATTATTTCTTGTCAAATGCATTGGCATCATCCCAAGGTTCTTTCATATACTACAATGTATACACTAATCCAAGGAGATAATTAAAAAATATTGAATATTATATCAAACGAATTTCTATATTAAAATTGAATCTTAAAAATGTCATTGTTGCTGTTTCTCAATAATCAAATGATCTGTTATCAATTTTAAAAATAAAATTATTAAAAGATAATAAAGGAGTATTAAATCCACTTGTATTTGCTTGCATGTGGTTCTAACGGTGTAGGCGCTATGCACATTTGAAATGTTCTATGAATTGAGAAATGAAGCTTTCGAGTCGTAATTAAAACCGTTAGTCGGGTTTCTGACTTAACAAAAAGATATAAAACATACTATACCTACAAAAAATGAACCACAACATAATGCTAAATTGTCACTATTTAACAATGATAGACTACATAAAAAAGAAGGAAAAGAAACGATTTACTCCATGCAGAGCGGCAGTACATAAATTACCTATACGAAGAGAAGACCTACTTTTATTTTCAGGCAATAGCGTATGACGGAAACAGTCGGTTATTTAAACAACTGTAATAAACGAAAAATAATTATGTATGAAAGTGGCGGCAACGTCTGTAGCATTGTAGCATATGTAGTATGGCGACAAATGTAGCATTGTTGTCTGCCCTATTGCTTTTTGATGACGTACATTATAAAATGTCTCAGCCATTGAACGATGTTCCTAGAATTTGGTTAAACAAAACCAGTTTAAAATGTGTTACTTTTTTTTTAGCTCGAAGCCAAAGCACTTCCTCAAGTAATAGTTGAAGTTTCAAGATTGGAAAAGCAATTAAAAGTGGTCGCTCTCAATACACTAGTGCACATATTTCGAAATGTATAATCAAATATTTTCAATTTAAGAATCTTATAATAGACGCACAGGCATTGATTGAAAATGCTTTCTCGATGTCTCAAGACTTTAAGTTTTTAAAGGTGTCGAGATATTAACCGATTCGGATCATCAGCCCAGAAACCACAGAGGTCAGTTCCGAATCGGGCTGTCATTTTCGTTTATGAAAACGGTATTAGGTGCAATGAAAATGAGTCTCCCATTTCACCAAGTCGAATTTTGCGAACGCAAGAAATGAGTCATCATAATTTTAGAAATTACTTTAACATTCCTAACAAAAACAATGCATTTCAGTGATTGCGACTTGTCAGCTGTATGTATAGCCCTGTCGTTAATGCTCGTTGAAAGAGCAATTAAGCCAAATGATCACACACATTTCCGTTTCCCCGATTTCTGCGGCACGATCGAGTGTCTCGTCTATTGGGACAGATTTTCACTGTTCACATCGACTTAAACGTATAAGAATTCCACCCCACACACTCCCTTTGTCAATTGGCGGGCAATGCCATGGCTGCATATCCATATACGCCCGATCTTATTGCCAACTCTAAATGACTAATTAACTGCAATCACTTTAGTTGCGCTACACTTTAAACTGTCCTCGAAAACATATTCAAGGTTTTTGAAAGTCTCAGAAAAAGTTCAGCAGAAAGCCAGGTAAATAGTTCTGTGTGTCGCAATCGAGGCAAAGAACCGTATTAACCGCTGCGCTAAACTTTCAAATCTTGTTTTGAAAGGGCGTCGATCGTTTTGAATTTATTTTCGAATTAATTATTGGTGCGCACCCTGAAAGTTATTGAGACTGTCTGTTGGCTCTTCATGGAATTGTTCCAGTTTCAGTAATGGATTATCGATGACAATATATGGTTTTTTGGGGATCATATCGCCTAATAAGCGTTATAGCGCTCCTAGCGGTGAATTATAATTATATGAAATAGGCGCCACACATGTGATCCACCTTGTGATCAAGCGCGGCGCTTCCTATTGTGGAGCGTCTCTGTGATGGTTGTCTTCATATCAAAAATGAATAAAATAATTGTTCGAACAAGGAATTCATTTTTTAAATTAGATTACAAAAATTCAACGTTATAATTGAAGCAATAATTGAAGCAATAATTGAAGCAATAATTGAAGCAAATGAATGTAATGTTTCAAGATGTAATTAATTTTTTCCCCAAGATAGCCTATACAGCTATGTAATGTCGATCTTCATTTGTCGAGACAAATATCGATACGAAAAACTTTACTTGCTAGCCTAGCTAGCTGGTCTCAATATGTTTTCGAATCTCGACCACGAACCGTGGAGTAGGATAGGGTTGGCAAATTTGACTCAGCGTCGTTTTTGCTGTCCGCTGGAAATGACAAATCTCATTGGTCCAGCTGGGAGTTTCCGCCCCTTCTATTGACGCCATCACAACGGAGATCTCAAGTCAAGATACAGATTCCAAATGGGGAAAGGTTTAAACAATGGCCACTCGAACTGTACAAACATGTGTCCAACTTTTCCCCCTGATTGATACTCTGGCTTAAACGGACTCGAATCGGGCATATAGCGTCGCATGTGAGTACAATCAATCAACCTTTGAAAAACCATTTCCCGGTATCTGGTTTAAGGACAAACCCACAGACTATATCGTTAAACAAGAACCTGAGATATTGATCTGAAATCACGGTGATATTTAAAACAACTCTTTCCAATTTTGTTCCAAAAGAGTTTAACTGTTAAGAGGTAATCATGGAGTCCACGCATTGTTTTACATTTTCTTATACAATAACTTCATGACTATGAAGATGTTCGTCAAGTCAGGAGGTATCGATTTTCAGTGATTTTATTTGAACTCCAATACATTGGAGCGTTGAAGTACAGTGTGCAATATCAATTGCAGTATTGGTATTAACATGCATGAAGAATGAAAGAAAATGGGTGGACATTTTCCAGTCACCCTGTACCATATATTTAAACACGAATTAATATGCAGACTTGAATGCGCAGGTCAGTACGGCTCCGCATAACATGTAGGTCTCATTTGAATTTTATTTACTCTATGACCCCGTCAATTAGTTCATTATTGTAGAATTACTAGTTGCGATGACCCATTTCTTGGAACACTTCCAAGTCAGCAAATCACATATTTCAGTTTTTGTTTGCTCATCTCAGGTACACTCAGTATCGACGATCCTACAAGTTTATTAGTGATACTAGCACACTGTGAGGGCAAGTTTATTAGTGAGAGAATACAAAGAGCTATATATAAAGTAGAACAACTTTGCCATTGAATCGGCGCATGAAAACAAAACGGCCGATGGTCAAATTGCGTTTCCCAATGTTTCGAAGCACGTCTATGTTCTTCTGCAAGACATTGAATTCGAGTTCCATGATTTAAATAACAGGCCAGGTCATTCTTGTTGTTTGAAGTAACAAAATGATAGTTTATTTTTGTTCACGCGCTTATTTGTTACAATTGGCAAAGAACGCTGGCAAGACGTTTAATCAAGTTATTTTTGGTGGAGACATCTTGGGTTTCCCATTTTTTGTCATGTCAAGGATCTCATCTTTACTACAGTAAACAAGATAAAACGAGATCTCTCATGAATGTTGAATTTTGATTTTTTTAACGAGATAAGATGTAGGAAAAATTCGTTTGAAAATCACAGCATCTTGGTGCAAATAACTTAACCATATTATTACCCACGATCTAACCTCAATGTCAGTTACTAGTCTTTTCCGTGCTTTGTCCATTTATTTTCTCTTTGAGCGAATGAACCTTTGAGAATGTGTTTGCGATGACGGCAGACCGCACTTAAATTCAAATATAATTTAGTAACGAAAGTGGCAAAGTGCAAACAGATAACTCGAAATTATGAAGCACTTTGAAATGAAATATGGCTCGCGAAACATGTTCTGTGTATATGCTCGATCGATGACTTTTGCTATCAGCAACAGAGACGGGAATATACACCCTGGTTGGAATAACATTACGATTTCCCTTCAACAATGTGCAGGTACATTTAAATCCACGACAGTCGATATAAAGGGAATATAAGCTTAAAAGAAAATCATATCGGTAAACCTAATTTCGTCTTAGTGAGAAAGATGTGTTAGGACGTCTGGGATGATAATAATAATTAAATAATAGTAAAATATTATTATAAAAGCGAGTTCGCCACTCGGTTCATCTTCTTCAATCGGTGCTGTCCCTAATTTAGTCTGTTGAATAAATACTTTCATGATTTTATGTCCAGCTGGTAAATAATTAATGTTATTTATTTGTATTGTTTGATGTCGGAAAGTATTGTTAAAATTGCATAAGTTAAAATATATTATTTCTAATTTTGAAAATATGATATTGAAAATTGTTATATTTTGCATTTTTCTATTAAAGCGTCTGTGATGAAACAGTTGTTCTACCTATATGAGAATTCTCCGGTCTCTTTTTATACTTTAATTTTGATTCATAAACCGTCCGACTGATAAGACAGTTTTTACATGTAGGAGGTTGGAGCATGCCGGTATTAATTTTATTCGATCGTAAACGAGTAAATGATAAAACAGTTGATTAGTAATTGTCGTGATGGCGAACGAAGCGAGTCCACGCATCCTTGAGAAGACGCCAGTTCATATTTAATTGTATTTTAATAAACATGTTGCGGCCGCCTGATACGCAAACCTAATTTTCCTTTGGCATGCTGCCATTAGGAATTCTTTGCAATCCATCAGGGCTCACCATATTTGAGGCTAGTGCACTTACGATTTCGGTTCCGTGACTCGTACTTTCACTAACTTATGCCATCATTAATTAATTAATTATTTTTTTCAAATCGACACAATTAAAAAGCCAAAATACACATTTTTTAAAATTTTCTTATCAACCAGGAGAGTGAGTTACATCAAATTATCATTAGTCACATTTCTTTGCCCTTGGTGAGAGCTTACGATCTCGATGTTGCTTCGAGCAAAAATCGCTGGAAAAATCATATCATTTGAGGGAGGCACCAAAATAATGATAGAAAAATGAAATTGAACATTTGTAAACAATTTAACCAACAGAAAATATTTGGATGCATGTGTAGTCGAAAAATACAAACATAATCTAATCAACACTTAATAATCCAAATGAGTGGTGGTGACACTAGGAGATGATATCACGAAACAAAATAAATGAAGATTTGCTGAACACTATCCAAAAACTTGAAACACTTACTAGTCTACATTTAAAACCGTTCAGGAAAAACACAGAGAGAAAATAAACAGTTACGTTTGTTGATAAACCATTTAATTAAATTACACATTGTTATAAAACTCAATTGTTTTTCTCCAGAGTTATCTAATGAATATTTCTCTAAATTTCGGTAATGTGTACTCGAACAGGCTATGGATCTGAGACTCTTGTCACCTCCATTACGTTGGATATGCCATAAATAGGCAATACCCCGATTGGTATGGTAAAACTCTGAACGGCTTTAATGATAGAAAGAAGCTCTAATTAATATTAGATTAGAAAGAGGCAGACAGAATTGAAAATGATGATGACACTTAATCGAAAAGTGTACTAGTCTCTAGAATTGGCACCCCACCTGTTCAAATACAGAAGGCATGGGACAGTCAGATAGATAGTACGCCAATTTCTGTTCGAGTCGAAATTCGCGAGTTTGGAGGTCATTCCTTATTGGCAGTCCAACTAGACCAGTCGCGCTTAAATGCAACGAATGCATGGCAAGATAAGCAGTGTCACCCAACAGTGACAGTTTCCAACCCCCTCCCCTCCCCTGAGCGTGCATCGTGATTATTGTTCTTTGCGAAACGATGACTAGCCGATATAAGGCGACTCACGGTAGCCAAATTAAATTCCTGCCTCGTGCCCGACGTTTGAATTAGTCTTAATGAGACTGCGTTTGCTGTCGTCGTCGTCGAGTTGGCCGTTGGACAGGTATCTCTCTTTTTCAGATTGCGAGCGCTTTGGATGACATTTTCCTAGCAAATTTGCTCGCAAGTCGAAACTAAGAAACACCACAACCACAATACTAGATAAATAATAACTATTTCTTGCTAAATGTCTAAATAATGTTCCAGAACACTATCTAGTTAAATCGTCTGAGGTTGCACAGTAGTATTATTAACGCCAACTCTCGTTCGTCTTTTTCGTCCGGTCTGTCCCGGGCACAATCCCCATTTTTATGAATTTAACCACAAACGATCTTCTTCCCATGCTGTGGCGGATTTAAGGGACATGCCTGTATCTGCCTGCATGTAACTAGTATTGTTATCATTTCCCAAAAACTATTATTAGGTATATCACAAAATGACTCCAAAATGACAGTCCACCGAACGAATCGAAAGCATTCGATCCTATGAGTCATTTTTCAACGACATAGGGCACAATACAATTGTGCATTGCTGATGCAAGATAATGCAAGAAACAAAAAGGCATTCGAAATCACCAATGAACATGTTATATCGCGAGCCAAGACAAGAAAAATTCTTATCACTCGTTCGGTAGCCTTTAGACGATGACTCTGCCATGTCCTCATGGTGCAGCTGGCGGTGGTCGGCAAGTCTTGTCCGGTCTCGTTCTGCAGATGCTGAGTCTCGACCACGAATAGCAGTCAATCTCACGCCGTCTGCTAACGGAACATGTTGCGGTATTGGTAGCAGGAAGCTGTGCAAGGGCTCCGCACGACTGCTCCAGTTAGTTACCTTGGTGACTCCCACCGGCTCGCTTTAGGCACAACACCGCTTGGGTGCAGCGACAGTCATTGCCACGCTCTCTCTCTCTCTCTTTCTTTCTCTCATTCTATCTCTCTCGAATGCCGAATTCAAGGTCGGTTCACGTGACGCGCGCGCCACCCGGGCCACGCCCAACAACAGTTCCTTTTTCGAGAAAGATTGTTGCGAAAGTCGCCACGGTTGTGAACGCTCCGAAAGCCATTGCCGCTCCAGGCGCTGTTATATCCTCCAAAGGCCACGGAACGCCGTCCATCTAGGAGGATTTTTCGAAGTCGTTTTATTGCCGGACTCAGTGACGCTGTGCTGCTATCTCTTGTATATATGTTTCGATGGGAACCCGTTAGTGCAAACACTTTTGTGTAGCATCCTCACTAACTATCTCCTATTACAAAACATGTTACAAGAGGGCAGCAAAAATAATCATCAAGAGTGTATTTCTTTATGTGAAGTCAGGTAGGCAATAATCATCAAGAGTGATCATCATCTTTATGTGAAGTCAGTACTTTCCAAGATTCTGAAACCATTTTATAATGAGGTTACAAATTTGTTTTATAGAGTTTCATATTTCGTGTTAGAAGGTGGTATTTTACGATGAATCAATAATCTTGGAAAAATAGATGAACTTAAGGTAGACGTCGTAATCGTATTCGAAATTCTGACGATGTCTGCAACGACGGACACGTAGGTTCGGTCGATGGCGGCGACGGACGCAACTTTTTATTGTGAGCAGGTCTTGTATAATCTGAACACATTGCACAAGCCCATTACCACGATTGGACCGCCATATTTTGATGGCAGAATAGGTTTAGAGTTTGTTCGCACACGGCAGTAGCAAGGTCGTTTCTTTATTAGATCGGACAGGTACGCAGAGGTAAATAGTTTATAAACGGATTTGGAGATATTGTTTTGAAGGGAGAAGTTAAACCACAAACAAATTGAAGGAAGTTTTTTTTTACAATGTCCATCAAACTATATTAGATTCTATATTAGACCAACAGAAAATGCTAGATAGATATCACGTTGACATTCAGTTCTAAGTAAATTAATAATGTTTCGCTAACATATACGAATAATTATCATCATCTGAAAATATATTTTAGAGTTCATTAATCCAAATGCTAAACTGGAGCACAAGTAATTTTCCACAATAGATGATAAACTCGTTATTGATGTCTAATCAAAATTTTTCTCCATGAAATTGGCGGGTTGACTCCGAATGGCTCCGAATCATTCATCGCGCTGACTGGCAAAGGCTGGCTTATTCTTGCTTAACGAAAATAGTGTCCATAATATTTTTGTGTCGGACACTTGCTATGTTATTGTACATACGACTTGTATGCATAAGAACGGTTATTAGCTAGGCCAGGGCTCTCCCTGTAAATTCGCGGCTGGCGTTGAGCCAAACATACCAAATCTTGATTAAGATCTTGAAAAGTAGTAATTATAAACACTAGGCAGGTTATGAGAGAATGCGTGAATTCAGGCTAATGGGCATGCGTTGTTACGGTTGTTAAAAATTAATTTGCATTTTCGGTGAGTCCCCCCTTCAAAGGTGACAATGCGCCTAAGTTGCCGTCAGCTGTATATTAATTTTTCTATTAACCCAACCACAGTCGATTACAGATTAGCGCTATATACACCAGTTCTAGATGGCTGGATACGTGGCATTGTTGGTTTTTAAAGGACTGTTGAGCAATATCGTATTCGGGTATACATGTATAATCGCAAGGCATTGAGGTGCGTATTGCAAAACTCAAGACTGGAATAAATATCACGATAACTTGATGAAAAAGAAATGGCTGAAACAAGTTTTAAATATTATAAAATAAGTAACTCAGTTCTGCAATTTTTTATTGGCTAAATCTCAACCATTATTTGACTTAAAGTTAATGAATTGCAATGAATTACAGATCTCCTTTTACAGTAGTCAGCAAAAACAAATACTGTTTTTACAATAGATAAATATTTATCAAAGAAAGATAAATAATAAATACCAAAAAAAATTTTGGAACTAGGAATGGTGTTCTTATTTTCACAAAAAAAGGTGTTCTTATTTTCTTTAACTGGGCAATTTTCTAATTGTTAATTGTGTTTTTATTGCTGTGTACTAAATTTATCTTATCTTACTAATATTTCGCTTCGCAAGATTCCATTTAAGCTTCAAAAAAATGTAGCCAGCCAATCTTATTTTTTCCTTTTGGACAATTAGTGCCTAGCTTCGGCAGGTGTAACTCTTAATTTCATCCTTATCAAATTGAACGGCCATCGTGTGATCTTTAGTGCCAACATCGGTCGCCAGCAATGCCAAAATTCCCCTTTCCTTATCTTTTCCACGTCAATAATCGATTTAATAATTCGCATCGCACGTCTTGTGTCTATGACCCTGCACGTCACAGCATATGGCTGAGGGGTTGTTGGTGGAGGAGAGGTGGGTGGCGTACGCACCAAACACACAAACGATCGAACAACAACCACGCCGTCTATCAAAAAATGCGGCGTCGAAAAAACGCCTCATGTCGAACGCTTTACCGAAATCGATCGCCGATTTCTTTGTGTAGCGCGGCGCACCCTGTTGACTCGTGCTAAAGGAATGATGGTGACAGAATGCTCGAAAGCATTGCCACTTAGATAGAGTCCTTCTCAACCAGATTTACTAAACTCAATAATATTGTTTAGTGAGCGATGCATATCAGGTAATACAGTGTAGACTTAAAGAAGGAGCCCTTTAATATTTTAAAGGGTTCCTTTTTGTACAAACCAAAATTGAAAACGTTTATCGAATCGAATGAAATTTAGCACACTTATTGGCAATACATTCTTTTTTTTCAATTGCCATGGTGCACGTGTGTGTATGTGACGTCATCGTTTTGCTTTGCGATTCTGAAAATGGTGTTCAGTGACGAGGATCGCACCGCAAAATGTTTCATATGTAAATTTTTTTAATAAGTCAACCAAAAATAGTCCGATTATTACGAAACTGGAGCATAATTAAGACAACTGTATCATCCCCTTTCGAGTTACAAGACTCAAATTTTAATTTTCAAATTTCTCACTATTAAAGTTGCACTTTGGCGGTAGTGCTTGTCGATTGTCGATTATCGCTGCAATACGTCACTTTGTAGCGCGATTGCTCATCTTTGCTGCAAAAATGCCGTTCAACTAAGATGAAAATGTAACCTTTGGCATGACAACAATTCTGATGTCAAATTACTTTTTAACGAGTTTCCAAACAAAAGATGAATTTATGCGAATTTAAAGAATCTTTAACGAAAGATAAACCAACACGAGACTGTCTACCTTCATGAGGCTTCTAAACGACCACAGTTTACAGATGGAGCATCGGTCCACTCCATTTCCGGATTTCTCTGTAAGAATTTAGACGAAGATCGAGTTACTTATAACTTCAAAAATATGCGCAATTTCGACTTTGTGCATTGAAATATTGTTTGATTGCGGAGTGACACCGAGTGCGCTTGTAACACGAATTTCATATGATGAGGGCCACTGATCCGTTTACTGCGCCCGAACGTTAGCAAACACTGCTAGCTCGCCAGTATGTAGCGAAATACAACATTCGTTGAATAAGGGACAGCAAGTCGATTGCCTCAAATGTTTTAGGACTACTTTTCAGATTTCTGATTATCATCAACCTGAAAGATTGGTTATCACACATCACAAATTGCCATTTAATAATTAGTTATGTGTGGGACATTGCATTTCTTTATAAACAGATTTATAAATAATGGTCCATTCTTGCTTTTTGTTCGCCGTCTGCCGTCTTTGTAATTGAATTGTTATTTTCTAAGTATTGACGTTGCCTACCCGTTCCCTTCTTTGGTTTGTTATTTGACGAGATATGCAACCAAGCAAATGAAACGCTTGGCACGAAGAAAGAATTCCATTATTCGTGTGCGCGCTGGACGGATAAGGAAAGGGGGAATGTCATTCCGCCTGTAGCGCACCCTTTCGGATTCCAAGCGCATTTACCACCAACATTCGCTGTTAACAACGAAACGACAATCTAAAAAAATTAAATGTCGTCCAGATATTGCTTAACGTTGCAGAGAGGTTCGGCGTGGTGCAACAACGAAGCCACGTTTGCGATCGTTGTCTTAGTCGACTTGTGGTTTCTTATTCAGGAAGGGAACAAATGTTCATGCGCAGCCAAGTTGCCGTAACGAGACAGTGGGTGGGGGTTAGTGAATCACAACTGGAAACGTTGATAATAATCTCATTTTGTTGCGAGTAATTAGTGGAGCAAGGTTGTCTCCTTTATGCATTCGCGGCAATTCCATTGACGTTGGCCTGCGTCAAGGGTTCCGTGTCTGACTGCCTGCTGTCTGTATATTATAGGTTTTATTTTCGAATCACGGTTGGCGGATTTATCAGGACCCCAGAGAAAACCCGATCGAATCCCAGGATTATCGGCTTTATATGCACTTGCGCAACCGTGAAGCATGTTATCGCTCTCCAACGATGGTATCGCCACCAGCATCAGTGATTTGCATTAAATGTATACATTTGTCGTGAAATCGTATATTTCAAATCCATTATAATTTCTTAGTTTGGGTACAGGCGGGTTCTCGGGAGGATATGCAAATTGCTGTCGGTTGTTGCTATCACCGGGCAATACCATTCGAATACAAATCAGAGTGTCACGTTGCCCGAAAGGAAACTCGTATTTCTTCTCCGGGTTATTTTCGTTAACCTTGTAAAATACACGTTAAGTGATATACACTGTATGAATGCGTCTGACATTTATTGCACCTTCAAATGCTGTTGAACGAGAGAGCTCTGTAAAAAGAGTAGGACGCGTGCTTTGCTTGGATATTGTGAAAGTGACATTGAACACAAGTGTTTGTCCGATTTTTGAGTTTTAGCCTTACACCAGTTTTGTAATTTTGTTGAAGAACTTGTTGGTCAGTTCACTGGGATTGGAGCGTGCATGAAATTGACGAATTTCCCATGAAGATCGCCAATTGCTTTCTGGAAATTTGGAAATAATGCTCATGAGTGTAGGGAATGCTCAGTCTGATATCAATGGAAGCTTCGAAGGGTATGAAATCTGCTGAAAGATTGGTTCAGTAACCATCTGTGTATTGATACTTCCATACATGTATGTCTTAATTCGATCGAATTAATCCTTTTAGGAAGTGACCGTTACTTATAAGTATATTTTTATATACAGCTTCCAGGCATCATCATGATATGAACCATCTGGTGACCATCATCAATTGTTTGACGAGTTTATTACCGATCTGGTGTTTATAACTTCCGTCCACAATAAACTTAAACGCCACCGCCACCGTGTATAATGTAGCTCTCCTTGGGACTAATTTCTCTTTGAAGGCTGCTTGTCGTTAGCGCGGATCATAGATGCACATCTTAAAAGTATCGTAAATAGTGAGAATCTAGCCACAACATTAAGCTCGAGTATTTGAATCCCCCATCCCCTTGGATAAGTGCAAGTGCATTCGGTAGATACGACTTATCGCCCAAACATAGTTTATAATTGGCAGTAAAAAGGTTTGACCTCTTTTTGCTATTGAACATGTGGTATTTTTATTGGGCTGTTTGATGATATTGTTCATGTGCTGGACAATGCATCTTGTGAGCGGACTTGCAGTTCTAAAAAGCGAGTGCATCGTCAGCCAGGTGATGGGGTTGCGCTAACCAATGTTCAACCAAGATGGCTGACAACGTGCGATAAGTCAATTTTGAAAATTTCCCCGGATTAAAAATATTACAAGCATGAAGACCATCCCTATGTTATTAACAATTTCATTTTATATTTTAAAAACATTTTGTCGGAACTATTTACTCTAGTATATTTTTGAATTCAGCAATGGTATTGACACTAAGCTTAATATTGCGATGATTGAGCTTGGCAAAATTAAATCATGATTACAAAGTTTGCATAGATCAATGTTAATGAATTTAATTTTCTAAATTTTGTATGAGTAATAATACATTGGACAATATTGAAAAAAGGACAAGGATACACTGTATCTAACGCTGTTTTTACAAC
This sequence comes from Mycogona germanica, assembly GCA_034698785.1. Taxonomy (NCBI): domain Eukaryota; kingdom Metazoa; phylum Arthropoda; class Diplopoda; order Chordeumatida; family Chordeumatidae; genus Mycogona; species Mycogona germanica. The sequence continues at coordinate 24,966 of JAQGBY010000391.1, read as the reverse complement.
TCAAGATTTTATAGACACACAGCTGCGACAAACTCGTTTATCTAATGTATAAAATATATATGCAAGGCACAGGGTAGAAAATGTCATAAGAGAGTTGAATTACGCATAACATTTTTGTTTCGCTTTGTCTTTGGCCTCCTAAGCATTGTCCATCACAATTAGGATAGACAATTTGTATGGTATCGTACAAAAGAAAGATATACAGAGTTCCGTATATGAATTTCATTTTATAAATTTTGAATTTCAAAATAAATTATATTGTACAACCCAACAGATTGAGGGAACTCAAACCTCAATACAATGAATATGTCGACCAAGTTAAGCGAGCGGAAGAAGTACATGTAATGGAAGAAGTGAACCAATCTCACTCAAATACAGTCTGTGAAAACAGTACAACTCAATATATTTTCTAACTGATCTTTTGGCATAGACACATTGGGGCTGCTGAGGGAGCTTGTAATTGTTTATTTCGATTTAAACAGTATTTTCGGTTTCGTCAGCCAACTAGATTTGACGTTCTGCTTCGGCAGCAGCTCGGGCGACGATGGACAGCTGCGAGTGCTCACCGCCACAGGGCTCTGCGGCGTCTCGTCGTCTTCACCAGCCGAACCGGAAGTGTGAGGCGGCAAGTCCACCACCAAACTCTGGCGACAAAGAGCCTTAACAGTATTGAAGGACTGCGACTCTCTTTTCTGTTTAAGCTTGGCTTTCCTGAATTTAAAATTGAACAGGCCACTCTTGTGTGAAGACTGTTGCGCCGACGAATCGGAAGTCCGTGAGCCATCATCAGACAATCCATCGCCACCATCTTGTGTCGTCTTCTTCAGGTCCGACATCATGGTCGTCTCGTCTACTGTGCCGGTGCTCGCCGATTTAATGATTCGGCCGCTTGCATTGGTGGTTATTTCACACGACACATCTGGTTCATCATAGCGACACGTTGTGGCGGGCACTTCCGGTTGAAGCATTGGTATGTCGTATCGCGTCGCTTTTAAAATTCCTTTTGGTCTTATTGCAGCTGATGGCTGATTGGGAACGGTTGTGGGGGTGTTAGAAGAGTCACTCAAATCTGTTGTCTGAAAATTGCTGCCCGGTCCACGATTTCCGAACTGTCGATAAGCGTGGCTCATTAGCGGACTGCTCGGAGCGTGGTGCTGCGTTGGAGATCCAGCGTGGACATTGTGGCTGCTGCGATCGGGCGTGGCGAACGCATGCCGTTCGGCGACTGGAGAGGTTGCCGATGAAGCGAGCGATGGAATCTTCGTTAGAAACTCCTCACGCGCACGGCGAATCTGTAGCGCCCGAACTCCGGTGATTGGACTGTGAAAACCGGGAGAGTCCGTTCCAGAATTTCTGGTGGTGGCCACATGCGTCCGTGTGTTTGAGTCATCTCGCTGTTCTGCTGGAGGAGGACTCGATCTGGAGGACTCATTTGGTGGAATACAATGTGTCACATTTTCTGGGTTAGTTTGTGCTTCGACAGTGACATCACTGTTCAATAGCCGTGCATTGGGTGTGGGGTTTGGAGAAACGATGTCAGAGTCTTTGCTCGTGGACATCATTTCGCTGGTGTCCTGTTCGCAGATGGCCTTCAGGCAGCGTGGAATTCGACTGGCGATGCCCACGATAGGAGAGCCAGGTGCTCCAGGAGGTGCTGAGCTTATCGCACCGTGTTTGGTTGGAAGTTCTGGTGACATGGGCGGTATCTGGCGGAATGAAATGAGCCTTCCATCAATTTTGCCGGCGCTTGCTGATTTGACCACGTGGCTCCCGCCCACTCCATTCTCGCCACCTGGCTGCTGGTGCCGAATGCTTGTGGCCGTGTCGATTAGTGAGGGGGCCGCCGTGAAGCTGGTGGACTTCTTGACACCACCGCTATCTGCTCCATAACGCATCCGATTGAGACCCAGCTGTGGGCTGCGCAACAAACTGACGGTCGCGGGTGCAACTGTTGCATCTTTGGCCAATTTGAGATTGTATTTCTCGATCATGTTTTTGACACTGGGAGCAGGGTCCTTGGTTAGCCTTCGACCAGTCATGGGACTAAATTCCATTGGTAGAGATGCTGGTGGTGGTGTTTGTGGAGCCATTGTGGTGGTAGGTGTAGATACCACAGAGGTCGGTTGTGGCGATGCTGTTGCGAATGCAGGAATGTTCATATTGGTACCACCCTCTGGGGATGACGTCTTGCCGGCGGTGGGAACCTTGAGTTTGCGAGTGCTGCGAGATTTGACTACAGGTGTTTCTGGCGCAACCAACTTTTCCTCCTCTGGTATCTGCAACTCTCTCGTCTTGGAAATGTCACTAGATTCCAGGAGCGAGGATGCCATTTTGGAAACCATAGCTGGTGATGACAGTGGTGAATATCCTTTACTCTCTGTTAACACTACTGGTGGCTTATTGCTTCTGAAGGAACCTGGGCTACTCATGGGTGAAGAGGCGAGTTGAGCAGGCCCAACATCCCCATTGCCCGGGTACATTTTTCTCCAAAGAGCTGATGATGGGCTTGGTGGTGGCGACTTGATGCTACCAACTGCAGAGCCACCCTTTGGCAGATCCTGTAGCATACGTGATCGTTGCATGCCGGGTGACCGTAGTCCGGACATCGGTGGGCATGCTGCGATCACGGTGATTTGAGTCTCTAAAGTGTGTTCTTTCATCTTGTCCTGCCTCTTCAGGGGAATCCTTGCTGTCACGCACATTTCAGATTCCCCCTCGTCACCCCCTTTATTATGACCGTTGCCACTGCTGCCGCTAACAGCAGTGGCAACAGGGGCACATGCTTTTTTTTCCCTGGGTGCATTGTCAGTTTTGGCTTCATTTCTCTGCACCGCAGCCGGGGATTTTGATCCGATGTTGATGGTGAAGGTGACGCCACCCGAATCCTCGGTATCTGTGTCACTAGAGCTCCCTGGATCCTCCGCGTTCTGACGGTGGAGAGACGCAGACTGTGGCGGTTTGTTGTACGGACTCCGACGTTGGTGTTGCTGCTGGCTGCCGATTGACTCTCGCAGTGCAGGTGAACGAACCAGTTGCTTCCGTGGGAGAGGCATCACGGCCACAACAGTTGATGTGACCGGAGAGGGTTCATTCTGTGACGGACTGCTGCTTGACACCTTTAATGGATTGGGAAGAGTCACTGATGCTTCTATCAAACCAAGTTCTGATTTATTCGCTGGTTCCTCAGCGACCTGTGCATTTTGTCGCTGCTCATCAACACTTCGTCTTGGCTTTTCGAGAACGTTTGCGGCACGGCTCAGCTTCGGTTTCAGACTGATCGTGTAATTGACGGCGGGTGCAATAATGCCAGGTGGAGTGGAACTTGTTTCTTTGTGTTCTGTCTTGGTGGATAACTTCGGGGTGGTGTTGGGTGATAGGGGACAAATGCGTGAGGGAATTCTGGATACCATGGGTGAAGAGGGCTGCATCTCCGTCGGGGTTATCAGAGGATCTTTTTCTTGGGTAGTCGCTGTTGCCGATATTCTTGGTTTGGTGTCTGGCTGCGTTTCACGATCAAAACTTCGGTTGGATGTTTCTCCCGAACAGCGTGGTGCAATCCGGCTCTTCAATCGCTTCTGTTGGCGCCCGAATTCGGGGGTGGTGGGCAGTTCGCTCGGAATGGATGTATCCGATACTCGCCTGGTGGTGAGGGTCGACGCTGGCGGCTCCTGATCTCCGTTGCTCGATGTCTTCGTTGTGCTGGGCGCTGCCATTGATGCGGATTGCATTTTCTTGTGTCCAGTTTTCGGCGATGCGACAATCGAGATTTCGTGATGGCTGCCGCCACCATCTTGTTTGACGGGAGACATGATGACCGTTTCCACCGAACTGGATTTGTCGGTGCTGTACGAGCCGGTGGTGAAAGGAGTGAAATTCAATTCTTTGTCGTTGGTTTCGCAGTTGTTGCTGTCGTTTCCCTGGAATTTTCAACCAATTCAAATAATAATGTATTTGGGATACTTGCTGAACACATTGCTATTTTTTTATTGTATTTTTTGTCAGATAGTTTTACAATCTGTTATACGTGTTCTAAATTATAAATCAATACTCTACATTCTGTTTCCGCCGAATTGAAGACGATTCTTCTGGATCGGATCCAACGGAATTTGCTGATTCTGTAGACAAATAAAATACATTTATGATGTTGCAACGATAATCACAACCATTGCGCGGTTTTGCTTTATATGATGTTTAGTTAACGCTTGACCATCGAGGATGGTCTCTGTCAATTTCAGAATAAAGTGACAAACTTTGTTTTACAATTGTAAAAGATATTATAAGTTAAGAAATTTTGTTTTTCAGATATAAAGCTTGAAAGATTCACAGACGCATAACGTCCTTTCGCAAACTTTCTTACCTCCTGAACTCCACAGTCTCATTAATTCCGTCTTCAGTTCGCGGACCTTTTTCGTTAATTCTATCGGAAGGGCGGCAAATTCGGGGCTATCCGAAATTTTGTGAATTTGCAACGGCACTCCGGGTTCTATTTTCTTATCCTAAAAATATTATGTTTTCAAACATTGATCCCTTTCAACTTTCTTTCAACTCACTTTCAACAATGGGGCTTCAAATCTAACACGAAATCACGTAGTTGATGGGTTCGCTGATTAAAGGGAAGAATTACTCTGTATTGTTACAAAATATGAAACCAGAATTTCATTAATCTCGTATTGCTTACGCCATTTTTTGAGCCATTGTAAGCGGCGTCCACCGATGACCACGACCTGTTATGATTTTTCTTCAGCTTAGAATCGGACCTGAATACGCGGGCGGTTGACTTCTCTTTCACCTTTTCCAGTTCCCCTTGAAGCTGAATTGCAGACATGTCTCGCTGCAGGAGCTCCCATTGCAGCTGCCGGATCGTGGAATTTCTATCTTGCAAAGCTTGCTCCAGCGTTTTGGCCTTGAAATAGTAAAAAAGGATAGTATTCGATATTACAACATACAAGTACAATAAAAATAAATCGCGATCAAAATTAATTAAAGTACTGGCAAATATAAGAAGGGAAAGGCGCTAAAATCTACAACATAATTATTTGTGAGAGAGATTTGTTAGGACATCTGGATGCATGATATTAATCGGAAATGGTGAATTCGGGAGAAATTACCAGTTCTAATTAAATAATAGTAAAATATTATTATAAAAGCGAGTTCGCCACTCGGTTCGTCTTCTTCATTCGGTGCTGTCCCGAATTCACCATTTCCGGATAATTATTTATAGCTGTTTGATATTAAAACTGAATGCGGTTAAGTATGAGGCATTAATTGTTTGCGTTAAAAAATTTAATTATTTTTTTAGACAATTGGTAATCCGATAAAAAATCGGCAGCACTCACTTGTTGTAATAACTCGGCTGATAGGTTCTGAACTTTTACAACTCCCTCCTTCTTTTTGGAATGTGACGCTATTCGTTCTGGAGTGGCAACGTCATCTATTTTTCAAATACATTAGGTCGCATTACAATAATCAATAAAAGATATCGCTTATTCTATTTCTTTCGTACCTTTGTTTTCATTTCAAAAATATTTGTCTTTGTCAGCTTCAATCATTTTTATGCAAGTTGAATGGCATGAGCCAATTTTTTAATTGTAATATTTTTAATGCAGTCATACAGGTAAAATTCGCGAAAGCAGAAAATATGAGTACTTACAGAGTACCAATAAGCATTATTAATTCAATGTATTACCCGGCGACAGCAAATAAAATGGCTACAATTTTACCTGAATTCTTTTTAGTTAATGACGATTGCTGAAGTTCTGTAATTCTGGCTGCTAAATGCTGTGTAAGCTGCCCCTGGTGCTCCGTATGCTTCTTGAACGTTTCCTAAAGTAGTATGGTAATCAAGATTATTTAATGTTTGTTGGACAAGCCCGACCGCCTGAAAGGAATATTAATTACAACTTCAAATAGATTCTTCTTTACTTACTTCCAAATCTTCTCGTTCGCGCTTCAAGCATTCGCCAGCCATTTCCAGTTCCACAATTCTCGCTTTCAACTGTTCGATTAGCTGTTTTTGCTTCATTGAATTGTCGTGGGATCCGCCGTTGGATCCAGAATTTCCAGACCCGATCGTTTTCTGCGTGGAAGTCTCTTCATGTACAACTGTAGAAACGGAAAATCGTTTCGATATTTTGCTAAGATCTACAAGTATAATGCGTTCTGCGGTAAACGCTGAGCTGTTCTTCAGGCTTACAGCTGTAGTATCTAAAATCCGATTACACAATTAATCTGAACACGCGAGCGCACCGATCAGTAAATAGCGAATGCATATAAACCTTGTTACCTTCCATGTCTTTTAAAATTCCTTCTTGGCTGCGCAATTTTTCTAACAAAATGAACAATCAAAAATAATTAGAACATTGACAAATACTAATCGGCGCAGTATCCTCTTGCGAACCTCCATTAATATGTACCACATGTGGGGGACAACGTCTGCAGCAAATAAGTCCTGTTCGATGGCATCTTACTTGATAACGACATGCGGCAAGAAAATTTTTCAATTTTGAACGATGAAGACGGCTTCATATAACTCGATTCCAAACGCGCAAACAAAAATAATTTTGTGCATGTGAACGTGTTCCCAACGTAAATCCGACGGCAAAAGACGATTTCAAGCCGAATGGAGAGCAAACTCATAACGAATATTTTCAGAAATTGTCTTGATGCCAAATTTTGCAAGTGCACCGCCCTCACTCCAAATGACGTCCAACTTAAGTTACACACAGTTGGTTAGTGCAAATTGCTGTTTCCCGTTGGCGGTATGTTTGGCAGGGTGTGCTTACTCAAGAAATGCAATTACCGTTTCTGGAATATTTTCTTCCTTCTGGGCAACCTAGTTTTACACTAATTTTTTTCTTGCCCAAAATATACGAGCGTCGATATTTGTTCTGGCTGTTTGCCATTAATATGTTTAGTGGTTCTGCACTCATAACACATAAAGCTGAGCAATGACTTTTTAGGTTCCTAACATTTTTATCTTTTCACAATTGACTCTATGAACTGAGATGAACCTATCGAAATAAGGACGCCAATACAGTATATTCAAATAGTTTGGTGTTATGGGACTATGATATAGGTTAGATATTTTCTGTTTTAAAACTTGTGAAATGAATAACACATAGTATTAAACGCTTATTGAAATATCGTATTAAATTATATAATTAATTGGGAAAGAAAACATTATTCGCTGGAACCTCTACTTTAATCAATATTATTTAGTTTGCACGATAATCCGCACATAAAAGCGTTTATCGACATATTATTCTTTCCGAGTCATCAGTAAATCAGAGTAATTTTTATAAACTGGCTTAATAATTACGATCAATGATGCAATCCAAGAACAATTCTAAAATTGATTTTGTTTCAATACGACAAATTTCATTACAAAACAATGATTCACGAGTCATGTTCACCGGCCGCGATTCATATACTTCATGATCTATGCTAACTTTCCCGACGCAAATGTTATTTAATAAATAATGAACTCCAACATAAAAGCATTGTAGGAAGTGGGTGGACATCCTCCTAAATTCAAAGTTCGCCAATGCAGGGTATTTCTATTTGAAAAAACTTTGTTCGATTGCTTACGGATCTCCTCTGAGTGTTGCTGGAACATTAGCTTCATCTTTCCGTCCAAGTTCTCCAGATCCGTCTCCAGCTGACGACAGATTTCCTCCTTGGCCGTCAACGTCTCCAACAGGGAAATGTCTTCGTCCAGAAGGTATTGACCGAAGTTCGCATCGTCTCGGCCGGTAGCGGCGCCACCACTGACGGTGGCGCCACCCTCCTCCGGAATAGCCGCCTCAGCCGTGACGGCCATCTTGGTTCGCCTGGAGGCGGCTTCAGCCACGTCGCTCGCTTCCTTCTCCACGTCACTGCTGCCGCTGCTACTATCGATTAGTCGCGTGACCTCGCTGGGTGCATAGCTGTAGACGGGCTCCTCCACGTGGAAGGCCGGGATGTCCAGGCAGGGGATGTCCTCCTCGATGTGAAGTTCTTCCACTTCGATAGCGTAGGGAGGCTCGCGCCCCATCATGTCCCTGCATAAAGCAGAAGATGGTTCATTTTATGGGGGATTCGATAATTAAATCTTATGAATCTCATAATTAGTTTTGTGTGTGGCTTTGAGGTGGTTTTTTTTAGAGAGTTTCAACATTTCTACCTGCATGGCAAGCCGAATCGCGCTAGGTCGGGTTCGGAGTTGGCCCGCGACAGGTCAGCGAAGAGGGTATCATAGTCAAAGCCAGACATCTCGCCGCCATCGTCCTCGTCGTCGTCGGGTGCCAGCGAGGTCGTCGACGTTTGCACGTTGACGATGTCTGCCACGCTGCTCTCGGAACGCGAACGGTGACGGTCGAGGCGGCCGTACTTGGTCAGGGGAGGCGCCAGGGTGTCCACGTTCAGACACGACGGCGACTGATGCAGCTTCTCGTAGTTGGCTGCTGATGTGGAGGTGGCTTTGACTGAGGAGGCTCGCTGGGGTATGGCCGTCGGCTATCGATATGAAAATTGAAAAACGCATTATACACATGTTAGAACTTTCACCCTTTTGACTTGGTGGAGTCGAAAATCTTATTTTATTTTGGTCTCACGAGGACATGCAGGGAAGGATTTCTAATGACCACGCTGGAGATTTTAAGCTCACTCACGTGTTTGGGAAAACGAAATGAAATCTTCTCTAGTGTAAATGATGCTTTATGATAAAATAAAATATTCATAATAAATTCATAACGAATTCATAATGAACTAGTCTCCGGGACAGCACCGGACGTAAAAAAGACGACCAGAATCGGCGAGAAACTCTCAAATAAAATAATAGAAAACACTCTATTATTCGATAAGGACAACTAACTGAGAACCATTGCAACTGACGGCAAAGGACGACGGCGATTCACAACTTACCGATCTTTCTATTATTTTACCGTGTTTTCTATTATTTTATTTGAGAGTTTCTCGCCGACTCTGGTCGTCTTTTTACGTCCGATGCTGTCCCGGAGACTAGTTCATTATGAATTCGTTATGAATTTATTAAGAATATTTTATTTTATTATATTTCAAGTACGACCTTATCTACTTATAGTGTTTTAAGATGCTTTATGAGTAAACTTGACCAACCTGTTGGTGGGCGTGCGTCGAATCCAGTAGTGCTATGGTGGACACTTCCGGTCCGATACCGCGCATCTCTTCCCACTCGTATAACTTGCGCGTAAACGTCTGCGATATTCCCTCGAAACGGAATTCTCCGGCAGCCGTGCGTACAAGAATCTCGTTTTTGACCGACGGCTTCATCATTGTCTCCTTCATCTTCTCCAGGCGCGCCTCCCGTTCCAAGTACTTCTGTCTCTCCTTGGCAAGACGCTGCTTCTCGCGCTCGATCTTCTGCAGTTGCTTCTCCAGCCACTGAAGTTCCTTCTCGCGCTGCTTCAGTCCCTTTTGGTCACGTTCGAATTTCTCCTTTCCCTTCACTACAAAAATAATGGGACTCAAATTTAGTCACCGCTTGTCGACTTCAGTGGAATAACTGTATTGGAATTTGTTTTCCCACTGTAAAACTAGGTCTGATGGCTGATGACGTGAAGTGAAGTTTGAGGGAATTTTGTTATAGATATTTATTTCATTTACAGAGTTGTTCAAATATAATTTAGAATACATTACAGATATAAGTTTCTAAAAATGAATGTATTCTCTTTAAAATGAATTATATTTATCCATATTTTTATTAAAATTATTTATTATTTTTCTGTAATAAATCGGAGAACGCTTCAAATTTTTAGGAAATTCATTTGATAAAACGTAAATGAGACTTTTGTCTAATTTTCTAAGTGTTGACATGATATGTATACTGTATATTGATACACGTTATCAATAAGAATACAATTTGAGCATTTCAAAAGTCTGTCAAGAGGTTTCGATTTGCAATATTACCATTCTCCGCGGTCTTCGCTCCTTTTCGATTCTTTTGACCTGATCCCTTGCGGTCCAATTTGGGGCTGTGTTGTTGAGGAGTGATCGATGTCTGCTGCTGTTGATGATGGCCTCCCAATCCCTGATGGCCGCTGTCGTGCGACTGATGTTTGCCTGGATTGTAATTGGTCTTCAGCTTCTCCCACTCTTGCAGTTTCTTGCTGAAATCGTGGCTGATGTTGCGCTGTAGCTCCTCCAAGTGGCGCTTCGTCTCATAGGGGATGAGTTCCGTTTCCGCTTGCTTTTCGGTAAGGATGCTCTGTAGCAGTGCCAACGCATTGTCGTAGTTACCGTACTCGTTGCCTTGGTGGTACCGTTTGCGCTCTTCCCAGTCTTTGTCTTCGGCGAGGAAATCTGCGAAAGATAATTCCCATGAATATGGCCCACAGTCAGGCTTTGGAGTGATCAGCTCAGTCGTTGTTTAAAATCTGAATTTTTTATTAACACGCTGTTTTATATATGTAAAGGTTTGTGCATATAAATGTAATCTGCCATATAAAAAATACTAAACAGATAAGGACATTTTTGTTATAATGTTACTTATGTGTGTTACTAATTAATAAGGGATGACGTTGTTATTTGATAAAATACAGGTATTTAAGTGAAGAATCTTGTGAAACTTCAGAATGACATTCAAACGCCTTATTTATAATAGTAAAAGTTCTTATTTTATGTTTTCTAACAAGTTAATAATTGTTATAATGGGAATTTAGAAATGCCTGAAAATTATGTATGCTGTTTATGGATCTCATTTACAGTTAGCTGCACATTGGACAAAGTTTTCTTATTTTGGTACTACTGGTCTTTTTGGGAAAGGTGAATTCGCTTTAAATTACTGAAGTGTCTTCAAAGAACCGAACAAACATGAATTTTGTTAAAGGGATCGAGTCACTTAATTTTGGATTTTTAAAGATTTTCAGAGTCAGGGTTACTTCGTGGAAGCAATGTGTTCGCCTATTTGCGACAAACTTGTTCCGTTAGAAAATTAGAAATTAGTAAATTTCAGAATTAGAGATCCACACTCATAGATATGTCAAGAGACAAAATACCTTCGAGGATACCCAGATCGTCGTAGGTAAACGACGTTAAATTTGTGGGACTGGCGGGGACCGACAGGGGGCGCTGATGCTGGTGCGCGACGGTGGCGCCGCCCTGCGACAATTCGCCCTCGCGTCTACCGATAAAAACTGACTTCACTTTGGTCCACTTGGATTTGCGTGGCGAGGTTGGTGAAGAACCGGTCTCAACCGCTACATTGAATGAACCAAAGACATGGAGACGGGTAGAAGCCACGAACCAATGGCGATTCTAAGGTATAGATCATGTCTTTCTACCCATCTTCATCATCTTTGATAGGAGCTACACACTAGAAATTGTGATGTCTTCAATTTTCGTGACAGAATTTTGAGACATTTCAGGTGTTTTACATTTTAACACAACATGACATCTCGTTTTTGACTAATCTCTTTTGAAGCCTTTACCCTTCTGAATTAACGCATTCTCTTCTTCACAAATAGAAATTGAACTACAATGTGCTATCCCGAATTCACCCTTTCTCGATTTAAGACACAGACGCTCTAACAAAAATAATTCTCATTAGAAATAGAACTTACAGAAACTACTTGACAGCTAAGTTAGACTAAAGATTATAATATCCCTACTTGTTTACTAACTTTTTTGTTCATAAATAAACGGTAACCACAATTCGCCAATTTAAGTTAAACATTGTTTGATTTAAAATAAGAAGCCGGTGTGCTCTTTGTCATTGAAGATACCCAAAAAAAAGTAAAAAAGGCGCAGTCGGATCCTAACTGGGACATACTAAAAATAGGATAATTTTGATATAATAAATTAAACGTTTTATCGAATTCTCATGGGTGACTTTGGGTAAATTTCCAATTGTAGTGTAATGTTTTCTATAAAAAAAGTATTGTGTAGAAAAACAGTGCATGTTGAATTTTATTTTTATATGGTTGTAAAACTATTGCTATAATTAAGCTCCACGCTTGTCTTAAAAATATGTTATCACAAAATTAGACATCACAATTTGCAGTGCATTTACTTGATGGAAATCTCGATTTGTCGTCTTCGCTGGCCAGAAGCAGTAGATCTTCGGCATTGGGTGGCTGGATGGTCAGTTGCGGTTTCACCTTCCTGGTGGGTTTGGTCGAGCGATCAGCCACGGGAGGAACCGCAACGGGTCCGAAGTCCTCTCCGCCGTAGGTGGACGAAGACGAGGAATGTTTACTCTTGAATTGGTGGTGCTGTTGTTGGGGATGATCAAGCGCCAACTGGTGGTCGTTCGAGGTTAGCGCGGCGGTCGGTGTCTGACGACTGTAATAGACGCCGGCATCAGCCGTCGTCCAGAGGTCATCGGAGGCCAGGAGATCCGCAGCGATGGACAGCTCGGATTCGGACACGTTCGAACTGCGCTGAAATTCAGCCTCGCCGCCGCTCTTGCGGTGTTTCCGTTTCAGACTGTCTTTGCGGGTCTGAATGATGTTCTTTACCTTGCCCCATGCGCCTTTGGACAGTTTCTTAGCCTCCTTATCAGATTGGCTGTAGCGGACGTAAACCTTGTGATCAGTGTCTCGTTCCAGCGATCTGCCTTTGCGACCTGCACATCGAAATTAATGTGAATAACTTTGTAAGAAATAATGCTTCCTATTAAAAGACGTTAAAGATTAATCAATATAATCGGAAATGATGAATTCGTGACAGCACCGAATGAAGAAGACGAGCCGAGTGGCGAACTCGCTTTTATATTGTAATATTTTACTATTATTTAATTAGAACTGGTAATTGCGAAAAATAAAGTGTTTCGAACAGACCGGGAGTTCAACCATGGATCTTTGGATTGCCAGTGCTCTGCCTTTGCGAGTTCGCCCCTCGGTTCGACATTCGGTGCTGCCACGAATTCACCATTTCCGATTAATATAATACAGACATCCTAACAAATCTTTCTCATTATTAATCAATTTATCGAAAAAATAATTCAATTTTCAGAAAATACAGAAACAGCATATTTTTATCTAAATAAAACTTACCTAAATGATCGTCCGCCACATCGACATCCTCATCGGAAGACGTCTCCAGATAAGACTCGCGCGTTAGAAAGGCCATCGGCATCAGGAGCGCCTCGTGGACATCCCTCACGTCAGCCCTGCCAGCAGAACCAGCCGAACCGTCCCTAAACGAACCACGCCCACTACTGGTGGCAAACGCCACCAGTGGTCCCGTGCTCTTAATGGTGGCCGCCGCTAAATCCCCATAACCCAATGTATCGGTCGACGAGAGCAGGGTGGACCCATGAGGACTCACCTCCGACGACTTGGTGGAGGAAGGCGGTGTCAAGGTGATGGTTGCACGTGACACCTGGAGCGGACCCGAGTCAACGTCCACGTAGAACGAACTTCGCGCGTCAGTGGTACCACCGCTGCTAACAACAGCCGCACTTCCGTGATCGAGGGTCTGGGCGCGCTCCCATTTCAACGCCTCCTTCACTTTTGACCACTTGGACACCTTGGCGGATTTGATTTTGCGAGCACAGCCCGCCGTCACGGTGGTGACGCCACTGTCCTTTGGTACGAATTGACGATAGAGCTCATCGTCACCCATCGACTGGCTGCGACCACGCTGTTGCTTGCTGATGGTCTTTCTCAACTTGACCGAACCTTTGGCGCGCTTGGGCACCACACTCAATCGAACTCCGGCTGCCGAAGAGCCAAGTGGCGGCTGCAGAGGAATTCCATGACATCGCTCACTGTCACCTCCCGTTAAGTCACCGTCGTAGTCAAACGCGTGAAAACCTATGGATGGATCTGTGGCACTCGATCGTAAGGCCACCGTGGCGTTCGACGCCGTGCCGCCGGCGGATGCCTGCTGTAACTGCTGGGAGGTGTTGACCATCTCCAGGGCCTCTTTTAGATCCTTACGCATCTCATTGAGGCAGCGGACTTCCTCCAGATATTGAACGCGTTTCTGTAGTTTGAGGTTCTGTTCGCGAAGCTCGCCCAATTGTTCCATCAGCTTGCACAGGTTCTCCAGGTGGTCGAGACCGATCTTGGGGCTCTGGGTGCCGCTCAGGGATGACGGTTGGGGTGGTTGGTGTTTGCTCGGCTTGAGTAGGGCGATGTTTGGTGGTTCGTGGTCGCTGGTGTGGCCGTCCATCGTGGAGGCGTTGTCCGCACGCGTGGCAATGGGCGTGCTGCCCACGATGATGGGAGGCGGGTGTGGTGGACTCGAGCGGTCGATGCTGTCCTTGTTGTTGGCGGACGACGGCAGGGACAGCAGGTAGTCTATGAATTCCTTCTCCGATTGGAACGGATCCACCATGGCCGCACTGAAAAACCGATTGTATTTATTTATGGGCGTTCCTGCATGTTGCGATGCATGCGGGAGAAGCATATTATAGTTGTGTTTCATGTTTTTAAAAAACTATAATATTGGCACCGATTTAACTCGATATGGCTTTCATTAGTATTCAAGATATGCAAAGAGACTAATCGAGATAATAAGTCCGATTATTATGAAACTTGAAAAATGCCGTTCAACTAAATGAAAATGCGACCTTCGATTATGATGACAAATGGCTTCTTAACGAGTTTATCAGCAAAAGATAGACTTTAGGCGCAACATTAGTAAGGAGACATTTGAAAATTGAAATTTGAATCCTGAAATTTGAAAGAGGATACTGTTACCTTAATTATCTCCAAATTTCATTATTATCGGACTATTTTTGGCCGATTTATTGAAAATAATAAAAGGGGGCCGTAATTTCAAGTTCCCCCTGAGTATTTTTTTCCGTATTTGTCTAGTCTAAATAAAGGATCAGTGGGTTTTAACCCTCAATGGTTCTTACGTTAGTTATACAATACATTATAAATTGATAATTTCTGGAGGTATTGTAATATTTTAGTGGCTTTTTCACCGAGATGTGAAAGGACACTGAAAGAAGCTGCGCATGGCTGGCAATCACACGGTGCACAGATGCTATACAGGGAAGTTTCTTATTCTGCTTTACTCAGACGAAAAATGTTTTCTAGCTAAATTTACATAACGGCGTTGACTTAGCATAATATTAACGATGTCGCTTCGATCAAAGTTCTCCAAATCTTTGCATACCACTATCGAAACACCCGAAATGAATTTGAATTCGAGTGTCAACCCACAAATTTAGTAAACCGGAAACTTAGATACCTTGATTTGCAGTGCACCTGTCCGCTCGATTGCGACTTGTTGACCGGAAATGGGTCGTTCGATTCGCCACGTCTCAACGGCGATTCACACTGACTCTGATCGCTGCACTCACTGACGGACTTGCTGTCGCTGCAGTGTCGATGGCCGCCACTAGGAGCGCTCTGCGCGTGAGACGCTCGGATGTTATAGGCGGTGATGTGATGTTGTCGCTGCTGCTGCTGCTGGTAGCCCCCGGAGGTCATGTGATGGTGGTGGTGGTGTTCATCGCTGTCCTCCAAGAACACGTTGTCATTGTCGTCTTGATCCATCTCCTGGTCTGATAATTTGGACGAACTGTCGCTCTTAAAGTAAGGGGAGACGGATCCTCGACCACCTCGTGAGGAATGTTCCATGATGGTACTCTGCTTGTTAAGTAATCCTGACACAAGTCTTATTTTACATTAGGTTACTTGGTTCTTGAAACTCTTTTGTCTGAAAATTAAGATAAATTATTTTATTACGTTTTTCATATTTTACATCGATGCATAATTTGAATTCGACTTCTGAAAGTGATTCAGTTGCGGAATGTCTACACTTAATTAAAATGACAATGCGAAGGATTTTGTGGCCGCTGCTCTTGCATGATAAAAAAGTGACAATTTTTCCTTTGAATTCCAATTAAAATCCAAAATTGTCATTTTCCTGAATATTTACTTTAGGTATTTAAGTGCGTATAAAGTAAAATCGCTAAATTCTCAAAAATGAAGACTTTAAACTTATATCCAAGGATAACAATTTAGCACAAACAGACGAAAGATGAACAAAATTACAGCAGTGTACCTACATAACATTCTTAATCGCAATCTAATTAGAAAAAACAGTTGTTGAACGCTAGTTGTAAACGAACTAGAGTCCCTCCTGATCGCCTAATGAGATAAGTGAACCAACTCCTTTTGGATGGGTTCCAGTGATGACGACATTCATACATTGTAGAATTTTTGTTTTGAGACTCGGTCTCGTTTTTCGAGTTTGTTAGGTGGATCGCCAACACGCTCCAAAGTATAAATAAACGTTGCTCCAAAAATTTGAAATAGTTGTCCCGCGGCTGCTCGGATTGCTCGCATTCACCGATGGCGGAGGGAGCAGAGCAGGCAGGTAGGGGTAGGCCTAACTCGGATCTGCGTGTTTTGGGGTTGATGGTGATGTTACGGAGGATTGGTATTCGAATTATGGAATCCATATAATAAAATACAAATCGTCATTTTGGTATTTGCTTTGGTAAATACAGCCATTTGGAATTGGACCGTGTCAATATTTTTATTAAAAATAAATGTTATTGGATTGGGAATCGTGTCTGGGGGTTCGCCACTCAGTTACTCTGTTTGCCATTATCCAGCACTGCTCTGGATCTGTTTAGATCCAGGTCAGTGTGGACGATTTGCCAGAAAATGTTCTGGAAGAAATACCGAAACAACGTTTGGCTTCCAAAAATTCGAAAGCGTAAACAGACACGCGCGTGATCGTTTAAACGAGAGCCCGCGCTGGGAATCGAACTTGAGACCGCCGTATGGTGACAGCTTGCGAGAAACACGCACGAAATGGAATGTGTTATGACAAATTGTATATGTTAACCCGCCCCCCGCCCTGGTGTTTTTCGGGCGCTTATATGTATAAACGCATAGGTAATTCGCGTGCGGCCTCCGAAACGCCTTTCGCACGGTGTGTTGTGTACTCTTGTGTGTGTGTGTGTGTGTGAAGAAGACGAGAGCAGCTCACTTTAGAGGAATGGCGTTTCTGTTTATGAAGTGCTGAAAAAATGGGGACCTATTTTTAGATTGCCACAGTTTGGACGAAGGTTCGCGTTTACGCTAAGTTCACTATATAGGTCTACGGTGTCCTATAAAAGTATGCTGGTGTTTGTATATTCTTGTCAGGGGGAGGGGATAGTTATTCCATTAAGCGATGAATGATATTTTTGGCGAGAAAATACATTGCATAATGGTATAATATTACTAGGTAATCTCGCTTAAGTGGAGCAAATCAAAGTGTAAGTAAATATTGTTTTATGGTTGTAGCATGCATAGGTAGTTGTATAACATGAGTATCACTTTGAATAATATAACTAAATAAATAAATAAAGATCATTTGGACTCCCAAGGTACTCAAGTTTCTTGTGTGAATTATTCAAAAAGGTGAACTGGGTAGAGAGAATGCAGATTGATGGCCGGAGAATGGTGGATATTCTGACGTGAAAAGTGTCTCAGATTCGATCTTCTCAACGGCACAACTAATTCTTATTGGGGAGACTCATTAGTGGTAGGGGGCTCGTAACTTTTTTGGTCCGCCAAATTAGTTGTCAGACTAGAGATAATTGTTTATTTTTTTGGAGGAACCCGCATTTCCTCTAGCGGTTGACTCGTCTTGGTCCAATGTGTAGACACGACGACATGTTTCGGAAGCGAAAAAAGCAATGCGTGTTGACGACTCCATGTACTCTCTCACTTTCTCTCTCCCGAAATATGCACGAGAAGTGATGATATTGTCTCGTTCATGAGTCTAGTTGGCCAGGAGAGCAAAATGGATCGACTCTTGGCGAATACCAAGAAGCGAACGCCGATTAAGAGACACTCACATGTGTTACGTTGGAATGTCTGACGTTTTGCAAATGGCTTTGTCTGTTTGCACTTAATAGTGGAACGCGCGCATAGAACATCTATGTAATTTTGACACGTCATACGAATTCATCTTTACATTATGCACTGAAAACTGAAATACCTAAAACTTGGTTCCAATTTAACAAATCTATTATTTACTCCGATGCACGATTTCAGGAATTACAGAGTATATGTATTGGATTGGATTTTGTTTTCGTTTTCAGCAAACCCATCATACTGTTTACACGGGCACGTATTTAAATACAGTTTAGCAATTACAAGAAAATTAAAATGGCAGTAATTGATCTTTTCAACATAACATAACACGTACAGTGTATACTTAAACGTGCGCATCATAGCGCACTATGCCTTGATGCACTTGTTATGTAAAAATCCCAAATCCGTTTAACCAATTTGTAAAATTTTATTTCTATAGTGTACACCATTTGTTTCGTACACGAACGTAATTCTGTCAGACTTAGAACAATTTTTTTTTAATTCACTGTAGTGTAATATCACTACAAGAGTTTCTGTACCCCTCTTTGTGCTACAGAACTATGTGAGGGACACACAATTGTTGTTTGAAAATACATGGAAGTTGCACAAGATAGCTCACCTTCTTGGGTGCTGTGCTTCTATTCTTGAGATCGAATTTTCACACGATATTCCTCGTCCAACGTCGTCAAATTAACTCGAGGTCCGCACTATATCTACCGCGTTATCATTTGTACGAAACACCGTGATACGTACACGGAGTATGGAGGGGTCTTCCCCACATATTATCTCCCAAAGTT
Organism: Mycogona germanica; assembly: GCA_034698785.1. Lineage (NCBI taxonomy): Eukaryota > Metazoa > Arthropoda > Diplopoda > Chordeumatida > Chordeumatidae > Mycogona > Mycogona germanica. The sequence goes on along the minus strand of JAQGBY010000391.1, from coordinate 6,377 downwards.
TTTCACGCTCAAGTTGCTCGAACCATCTCAGGAAACAGCTTGACGCACACACACACTTGGTCCCCCGATTGGCAGGCACAAACTGTACTCACTAAAGAATCTACCGAACAGAAAGACACGACAGTCAAACACAAAGAAGGAAGATAGAAATACACTGACGAACTACTAGTAAAATTATTCCATATCGTCGATGCCTGAGACACACCGACATGTCTGACGGATCGGTTGAAGAGTTGCGGATTTGTTGTTCCCCACCCTGGAAACGTGTAAATGTGGTCAACCTTTTTCCCGACAGATTTTACGGTACACGACCAGAGACTTGCTAAACAGTGAAGCGTCTACAAGCGAAAGGATGAGAGGAAAGAGAGATCAAGAAAAAAGGGTCTCGGCTGAACTACTACACAGCATACGTTTTTCTCCGAGATTTTTTGGGGGGAGATTGACTACGTGTTTCTCTCGGTACACGCTAAAAATAGCCGTCCAAACGTATGGGGCGAGCCTAGATTTAGTACACGCACTTGAAGACCGACACAGATTTGAATTTACACCCGACTCATAGACGCAGACCTGCCTTTCAAAAACTGAGACTATTTGCTTTTTTTAATATTTACGTTTGCATGGTCGAACTGGACACTTCCGCTGTCTAGACCCTCGACAATCACCTAACAATAATATATTTATATTAAATATTTGAACCATATAGTGATCTGGTTCTTAGCTCTTAATTTAGTCCCCAATTATTGGATTACTTTAAACATTTTAAATTATAAAATAAGATTATAGGATTATTTTATAGCAACAAATTTGAAGATACACAATCTTAAGAATAGTTTTTACGTGAAAGCGCAGATAACCTATTTCAATTATGAATTATGATTTAATTTAGTGAATCGCTCGAATAAATCGCTTCGTGGTTTATGCTTTTTTAAATTAAAAGGTTTTGAAATGTAAAATCCATTTGGTTCTAGAGCATACTTTGGTTTTTTTCTTGTTTTCTTGGAGTTACATAGTTATTAACATTATTGGATTTATCATGATTTAGTCAATGGAACAAACATTTATGAACATGTTCGCCAGGTCATGCGTCGGTTGTCCGCTTTATTGCGTTAGAACAATAATCACCGGAACAATTGCATTTTGAGACAAGTGATTTGAATCTTTGAAAACTTTTTCCAATCGGACGAGGGTTCGAAATAGCATTGTCAAGTTGTCAGCACCGGGAGGTTGTTTATTGCTCAATCATGCAGGCGACATGAAACTCGCCAAGCTAAATATATAGCAAATAGTGCCAAACACGGAGAAAGTAGCAAATTTTTTTGGTTGCTAACGCCATTTCCTATTTTAAAACAATCTCTTAACACTCAGGGTTTTTTTCTCAACTAGCCCATTGGTAATACAGCAAGAACTTTTACAAGGTTTTTCACCTCGACCGTGATGCTCTCTGTACGGATACATATCCATGTACGCATAGCAAATTGGCGATACCAATTTGAAATGTCAGAAATTAGCCATTACATATTTAGGGATATAGGGAAGATGCCACGACAGACAACATGACCATACGGGATGCGCTGCCATGGTTTTTTTTTGCCCGTTAAAACAATATTTTCAACTCGACCAACCTCCGAACTCAATCCTCTGTTGCTTAACGGACGGGAGGTCGTTAACTTTAGTAATTACACGAGAAAGATATTGCAATATATCAGGGGTGCAATGCCTTCGCACCAACCAGTAGACAATGCTCAATACGCGAAAACTGTACGTTTACTGCCGAAAAGAGTGATACAAATTTTTCTTTCTTGAGAAATAGCGTAAATGATTAAGGAAAACCCTTCACGCATTTCTAAGGGTATTTTTAAAGGCGTTGCAATGGCCTGCATTTAATTGTTTGCGGCCTCCCGACTTCCTGTGAACTTTATCCGAAGGTATGTGAAGGACTGAGAAGGACCAATCCAAATTTCGATTAGTAAATGTGATTATTCTCGGGAAGATATTTTCAATTAATGCCTGTTTTGTATTATTTGACGTCATCTTCGGCATTTGAGTCACTAAATTACGAACGTCTCCGAAATTGTTCAATTTCGATTGCTCAAGTTGACTATGTTATTCGCATTATTTTAGCGGCCCCATCAGCCTCCACTTGTCTACAGCTGGTATCTGGTTATCTAGCCTAGACTTTTTCCCGTTTTGAGGGGGGATCTCTCTTTCACACACCCTTACAGCGTCTCGCTCTCCTTCTAAATCCATGATCTGCCGCGCACAACAGTTAACACTTAAAGAGAATTTATTGTATACACGGTAGATGGTAAACACGAAAAAGTGTTATTTTCAGCCGCCCATATTATGCCCCGGGTGCCCTCACTCCACCCTCCTTACGTACACTTAAGTTGCAGTCAAACCCTTACACCCAACTCTGATATGTAACAACGCGTCAACACAAAATTGAATTATTCCAAAATTGATGCTTGGCAAAAGGCTTAGTTTAAAATGCACTTTATTAAATTCAAATCGGTCAACCAAATTTTTGAAACCACTTATGTATTTCGACACTCATAATCGTTGTGATTTATGATACTTTTGCAATCTGAATTTATCGATATGATTGTATTAGTATCGTAAAGAGCCCAAGAATCTTTGAAAACCATCTTAAAATTGAGATGGTTCCTTTTTTAGTTTAGCTGCCCCCAAACAGACCGGAAAAACATAAATCAAGCAATAGTTACTGTGGAAAAAACCGGCTTTGCTATTGGCTGTTCGCATCAACTGCTGGCACCGAGCATCATCATCGTACATCATCTCTTCCAAACAGATGGTGTATTAGTGTAAAGAAAGTATAGGTTGAACTGTAAAGCACGATACCATATCCTTAAAGCAACACGAGATACGTTGCAATTTGTTAGTTTTACTCCATTTTTATTTTATTAAATTTTTTAACTAAGAAGAATTTCTACACATTCAATTATACGATTTCATTTCCCGTATTGAGAATTCGTTTCTTCAAAATCACTCATCTCAGACTTGCTTGCTTTTAATGTTTCCTTGTGCAGATGTATTATTTATATTTGTTAGACGTTTGCAACATCATGGTTACTTGCATGTCAAATGATGCTGTAGTGTGAATAAGTGATATTTTCGAATCGTATTTATACGTGTATTTAATCAATTAATCTAATATATTTCTTTTAAATCATCGATTAAAATTCAGCGGTTGTAGTCATTAATTCCAAGTTTCAGTGCGATAATAATACGCATTGTTCGGAAATTTTAGCAACAATGTTCAAACTCGTTCCAATTCACTTTGATCGAATGACGCAATCGCTATCTACGTTAACATCAAACTTAATTGCGTCAATGTGATGGCAGCTCACGTTTTAAAATAGAAATTTACCGGCAAGAATTTGGCGGCGAGCTGACGTTGGCAGACACAGATGACGTCACTGATGTAATTTTTAATGAAAGTAGACATTCTGCGATAGCTCTTATTTATCTGATATCACATGCCGTGCTAACAAATTTTTGTCATTCGGGTGACTCCGATTATTGCACTGACCGACATGATACTCTGTAAATATAGAAAATGGAATAAAAGTGGAGCAAAAATAAAATTATTATTGAAAGAACGGTCTCTGATATTTTCGCGTTATTCATTTCAAATTTAGAGCTGCATCTGCTGCGTGTTTTTTTTTTTTTGTATTTTGGGGACTAGCTTCCCTTTCATTTCGCGGAAAAGATATTGCCGACGATAAACAATTACAAGTAAACAAGTGCAACGAACAGCACACCGCGCACGCACTTTTACGTTTTCGCCTTTCTTGAGCGCGAACTCTGCTCAGACAGTCAACAGATGCATTTCCTCTGCCGTTAATCTTGAGGTCAGTTATTTTTTTCCTGTACAAGAAGAATTTTAATAGTCATGACCCTATTTTTAATATTTTTGGTAAGATAAAAAATATATTAGCCCTGTTCCTATTACGTGGCAGCGGTTGATCGTTGCTGTTTCGGGTGGCGTGAGTAAATTCTCAACTGGACTTCGTGGAATCGGAAACTCAAAGCTCACCATTTGGTGTTTCTTACAACAAAAAAAATCTATTTTCAAATTATTTGGTTGCGGATATGCGCTCGCCTGGTATCGTTAATAAAAATCAAGAAGACGTGACTGCTTAGGAGCTAAGATGTTAATTATAGATAGCCAAACATGGGTTGGAAGGGAAGAGTCCCGCTGATCCTCTACCATCTGGTCGTATGTCGGAAACCATTTTCTTTGCGGTTCAAACGATGCGTGCATGTGTCAAGTGGTGAAGCAGCCCAACGATAATCGCAGGGGTAAAATTATAACCTCATACATTCAAACTTGAGACGGTGAGAGTTTTAGCAGCAATATTATTTGATTATTTTTTATTTCCTATCACTGTAGTCGCTGCGCTACAGGAGCTTCTGTACCCCTCTTGGTGCTTAGGCACTATGTGAGGGGATACATTTTCGACAATACTTTTGGTACCCGAAACAGCCGAGCCATTCAGTCTTTGAAAATAAATAATAATCAATTGTTTCAATGTGCTTAATTGTTCTGAGATTTGCTACTCGAATTTCGCTGATCAATCGTACATGTAAGTCATAAATTGCGGATGAAATTTGCGTGTTGTCCAAAAATGGTGCTGTTGTGAGCAGGACTGAGTTTAGAAAGGGAAGAAACAGAAATCAGAAGCTTCATGGGCCAGATGTTCGAAAACAAATTTCTTTTTTGGGCAGTCTCCTGAAATGTAAGCTAAAAACTGGTGGCTCACAGAAAACATTCTACTTACGCTTTGACGCAATATCAGGATTCTCAGAACTTAAAGCGAGGGTTTGGTAAATTTCTCTCTTTTCAAACAAAAACGTGTTTATACCGCTGGCTTGAAATGCCCCATATGTTGAATAGCGGTAATTTGTTTCGGTAATGCCAATTATTCGAAGAATCCGTGTTCTGTCATGTTTCATAGTAAACAGTTTTTAAAAGCGCTACCTCCTATCGATATTGACATTACCAGCCTGATCAGACTTTTTTAATCTAGCGTGGGAACACCCGTCAATATGTAATTTTTTCGAGAGGCTTTATCGGTTATTAGCAATGTCTTTCGTCCATGCTCCAAAAATTGATAGTTTTACGAATACTGTCATTACTTTGCATACCTCAGACGGGACAGCTGTATCAATATGAGAATATGAATGTTGGACGCATACCAGGAAAACAGGTGACTAGAACAAAATAAAATAAAAACTGGTTTGTTAAAATTTTAGGACTCCAGGATATAACAGAGCAAAAATTATCAAAATCAAATTAATAATGAATCAAATTCAAGACACTGAGAAAAATATATAGATGCCGTCGTTCAGCTGCAGGTATAAATTCTTAAAATTCGTAAGTATTTTAAGACCCAAACATAACTGATATTTTCATTCATCATTGATCTATATCAGCTAAAATTACAGCTTATTTTGTTGTTGAGTCTCACATTAAAAATGGGTTTTCCTCACTTGCGCTTGAATCAATGATATTTTTAATTTGTTTTTAAAACAAGAATTGAATTATTGATATTTAAAGGCCTTTTGCAAAGCTCCCCCTGATAGTTGCCCGCAAATCAAATATATGTTAGTGCTGCCATCTACCGATCAAAAGCGGAACTCAGTTTGAGACATCGTTCTGCCATCTGGTGCCAATCGGACGAAGCTTACCATCTCTGCCGGCCGCCGCCCTTGGAAACCAAAATGGCGGCGTCTAAGATGTTGTCGTTTCTGAACTCGGATTGCGTTTTGTATCAGTGTGCTTGCGGTCTTCGGCAACCTTTAAGACGGGTGTATTTTTGTAGGCACTGTCTTAAACTTCGATGTGGCGATTGCGTGTCACACGAGGTAAATATTGTGATATGTGCTCCACCTGGTCATCTTTTTCTGTAGGCCTTAGCTAGGCCTAATCCTAAAGCTAGTTCGATTGCTGGGACCTAGGCCTTTAGACATTTAGCCTAGGCCAAGGCCTTGACAGACGGTAAGTCTGTCAAGTGGTTAATGTCGTATGTTGTATATCAGGTCACGACAAGAATTTTTCGCGAAGCCCTGATCTTTTGGCTAGCTCGCTTTTTGACGAGTTTGAATTTAGGGGGTGTTGTCGTGTTGTCACACAACACACCCATATGATAGGTTCTGTATCCATGAGGCACAAAGCAGAACCCCACTTGAAAAGAATCGTTTTCTTTGTTCTGTCCAATGAGTGGCAACGATAATAGATCCGAACGAACGTTACACCATTACAAGGTCGTAAGCCCGTCGCCTCGTAAGCCCGTGATCGCGGTATCGATTCCGGCCGACACCTTCGGAATTTTTCAGGCGAGAGAAATTCCTTA
>JAQGBY010000390.1:0-46786 GCA_034698785.1 Mycogona germanica | reverse complement strand
CAACTGGTCGTTCGACCCCCGCCATAGGCCCCTCTATTGGGGGCTGCTTGTGGGTACATATTGTAATTGTAATTAAATCAAGCGGTAAACTCCCTTAACAATAATTTAAAAAAAAAAGTTAATTACACCTTACTGTAGGCGAAACGTTAATGCTTTGCAGTGTTGACATCACTAGTCAGCTGAAAAGGAGACGCTCACAACTATTTGATCGCCACTAACACTAACCTGGAATAGTATCATAAAAGCAGACGTGAGTTATAGATATGACAGCCAGTCTTCGCCATATTATGAGTACAGTTTGTCATCGTCCCCATACGTCCGACGTTTTGTTCTCGACGGATGGGAGATGGCGGGTGCGTCCCGAAAATGTGCGTTATCAAAGGTGGAACTGTTGTTTCCCTAGACTGCGAATCTTGAATCTGGAGGAAACCGACCCACCACCTCTGCCACGTTTGGCGGTTCCAGAGACTAATGCAGTGTGGCCTACCCCCCCCCCCCCCCCACAGGCCATCCATATAATTTAACTACAGATATCCTCCGCAAATGGGTTCAACTAGACCTTTTCTTTTCGACAAAAGCCGATGGCGCCTCGCGCCTAGCCTACCTCTCCATTTATGCGACGGAATTAGGGTCACCTGGTGATAAAACACCAAAGCTTGCAACAACTTGAAAGACGAACACAATTATAATAATTGCTGGAAGTGAATGGGAAAGATTTTTAAACAAAAGTGCAGAAAAGGAAAGATTTTTACCGGCTCCAAACAGCTATATAGAAAAATAAGACACCAAAAAGAGTTGCATGAGGGCCACTGTTCAGGAAGATCTGGAGAACCATGTATTTTAATAGCCGGGCCTTTTTTATACATACAAGTAGCGTTTAAAGAAAGAGATAACTGAAACGGGAGAATGACGGCGTTGTGGGTGGAAGGGGACGGGGGAAGGCCATACATACATTCACGTTGTAACACATAAAAATACTCCACACAGCCTGATGGAAGTGTGTCTGTCTACAAGGAAGTGTTGTAAATATTTGAATCTTCGTTCGTTTGCTGCTGGCAAATATTTGTGATGCGCTTTGTACGGGTCGTACCCGAGACGTAATATTCCTTTTATAACCCCCAGGTCAGCGACGATCAAATTGTGGCTCGCGAAATTTTGAAACCATGAGAGCGACCACCAAAAATAAATCAATTTATCAAACATTTAAAAATTAAACCGACTAATAAATTGCCCGTTCATATACTCGCATTTTGCTGTGAAGCACAAACTTTGATGATTCATTGTTGAAAAGTTTGTCCACCACCGCAGGAGAGAACAACACTTTTGGAACTTTAAAATGCCCGACAGCAGCATTCTAAACAAAGTCTGCCGTCAAGGTGTTTCCAGCGTGTGTGTGTTACATACAGGCCTACTGCTCCGTCTCGAAATGTTTCCTGGTAAACAATAAACAAAGGGTTTAAACAGTTCCCATCAAAAACGTCAGACAGAACACGATAAAGCTCGATAAATTGTGACCTGGATTTTCCTTTCCCTTTCTTTTTTGTTAAATGATCGCTGTCGAGTCACTGCTATTGGCAATGCAGTGAACAAGCGAATCATGACTTATTTTTTTCTATCAAAATTTGATTTATATCAAAAGCTTCGAAAAAAGGTTTACGCAAAGCCACTTAAGTGATTAGAAGGCTAAGACAATGAGCGCGTTCTTTCGGGCTGCACGCCCAAGAGAATGGCCTCAAATTTCATAGCGAAACTGATAAACATGCATTTTCGTGGGATTAATTATTCTGAAAGATTCATTAACTAACTGTTCCATCGCGCTGCCGAAATTCCAAGCACCAGGTCGACAACATCTCAATGTTAAGTTAATTTTAAATACAGAATAATTCGACATTGTGTCAAAATTAAGCTGAGACTATCTTAAGATTTCATGATTGTTTTCATGAGTTAAGCCTGATCCATTTACAAAATAAATGCTAGTAGAAAAACATTTCATCGTATGCTTTCGATTTCAGTTTCCCCCCCCATGACCTCTCTCTCCAGTGACACCTACCGTGACGTCACATGCGTGCCGTGGGCACACTCATTACCGGTTACTCGTCAAAGGATCCCATTACACGGGCCGTCCTACATTGATCGGCGAGCGTGTCATATCGATTGACGCGTGTCGTATCGATCAAGGAGCGAGCGATAGGCGACCGACGTTCGCCAGCTAAACGCATTGCGCTGCCCAATTTATGACTTGGTTGGGGGGGATGGGAAAAATGAAACGCTCGTCATATGCGACACGATTATGCGGCTGAGGGTCAAACCAAAAATCCTGAACAGAAACAAGAGAATGTCCCCTGTGTTGGTCAAGACGAATGAAACAATAAAACGAAATAGGCTCAATATCAATAGCAGACAAGCAGTAATTTGCGTACAAACTACAGCTGCAGCAAATAGGTATCATGTGACTTGGCATACGTTATTACCATCACAGTCGTAAACCGAAAATGTTCCGTTTATGTGTGGAAGAGGCCACTTAAAGGCGTACCAACTTTTTAAGACTCAAAACCATTGCACATCAATGCATTATTTTGAAATTATAATAATAATAAAAATACTTTCGTGAAGAAAGGGTCGACAGTCCCGGATTGAAACCGAATAACTCCAAACAAATCGAATCAATTCATTAGTCAATTTTATGTTCAACAATTGAGAAAGTAAATAAATAATAAATAATATAACGTTAACTGTACCATAGTAGATTATGGCATCGCCTTAAAAACTAACTATGTACCACAGAAAACAATTGTATAAGATGATAATTGTCGTACGAGGGCTTATAAGCGCGAAAACACATAGGAATGAGCCCAGGACTCTCTGGGAATAAACTGAGAAAGTATAGTTTAAGTCCATGTTGAATGATCACCTGATCATTTAGTTGCATTGAATCAAAAAATATTACAAAAGCCACTTATTGGAGAATCAAAAGGTAAAATCAAATGTTCATTTATTTTCAAATTTAAGGTTGGTCTCGCCATTGAAATTGTCATATAAAAAACAAGATTTGCGAATGAAATCTTCTAATGAATTAAAAATTCAATTTGAAGAGCGATTACATGTTGGCAAAATCTGTTCACGGCGAGGGTTTGATGGGTTGCCGCGTAACGGGACGGGTGTAGCCTGGCAGGCGACCGGTGGTCCGTGCCAAGAAAGACGAGATAAAATAAAAATGTCGACTGTGCGGAAAATGGGGCCGCAATTAGCAAGTATGGCGCAGAGCAGCACTTAGGGCAGGGCTCAAGGGGGTGGATAAAGAAGGAGATGGTATTGAAAGAGGGGTGGTTATTGTGAGAACCAACGTCACGACTGACTTGGGAGGAGGCAACGAGAGAGATCCATCCCGAACTACGTTCACCGCCGGACTGGGTTTCGCAACGCTAAAACTTGGTAAAGCAGTTGGCAGAGAATTTTTGCGTTAATGTCATAGCGTCGAACCGATGGCCGAAACATCGCTGAAACGATACACCCTGGAGTTCAAGGGCAGGTGATTCGATCGCAAAAAAATACTTGCAACTCCTCGTGTGATTTAGTGAGAAATGGAGGGAGGTTGTATCAATAAATTTCAATAATCTTAAATCACATAGAGATAAGACAATAAATAGACTGACTACTCACTCATTTGTAAACTATTTCCGGGGACGGGGAATTCAACTGAAAATTTCGTTACATGTACAGCTTTGAGACAACATATTTTGTAATATTATTCTACTACAGTACTCGATCGGCAAGGCAACATCGGAGAGGTTTTTTCATCAGCAGGGTCACCAGATGTCGGAAACAACTTGACGACACAATGTACAGTTGTGTCGTCAAGTTGTACATGTACAACAGTTTCTACTGAAAGATTGAGACTGCACACACGCATAATATATCGCATTTTGCATTCTAGTTTAATACGATTTTCGTTACTATTTGAAACACCGCTCTGTACTTTTGGACGCATCCAATGTACACACATTCCCTACAACACAACACAACTTCACGACTAAACATGTGCTGCTGGTAGCTTGGTGGATTCAAAATTGCGAGTTTTTCTCGGTTGAGATCCCCGCCATATGGAAAATACCCAGCAGCAAGTTGCACTCAGGGGTGACGTAAACGTAAATGAACGATGACCAATTGAACTACTGTGTGAACATGTACTAGAGCTACCTGTCTCCGTGCCATATACAGCTGGGTCTATTGTTAATGCTAGTTACGAGATTCAAAACAAACGAGCCGAATCCGATAAGCTGCACAGGCGTTACGGCGGACGGTAGTTCAGCCAGCCATAGGCCAAATACGCTGACGTTCCAATGGAGTGGTGAACTGCACGACCAAACAAAACAACATTCAGGACAGGTAATAAGGCCAGCAGACATAAAGCTTTAACGCAGTGCAATTTCTTAATGGAATCGCAACAAGGCGTCGAGCGCAAACGGGACTAGGAGAAATTCAAATGTCGAGATACAGGCGTGGTGATCTCAGCATACCCAACAAAATGTAAATTGAATTAATGAACAGGATGGTTATTATCCAGGAAAACGTAGGATAACGGGGGTGACGAGTTCTACACAAAAACATTTAATGTAGCAAAATTAAAAATGACAATGCCAAAAATCTGGTAGATGAAATCACTATAATTATTGCAAACATTTTAAAAATAAATTTCGCAAGGACCTCCTAAATGTAAAGGTATGTAAGGTCGAAATTCACACGGCCGGTTCTGTCAAATGAAATTGTTAAAAAATAATTTCGAATTTAAGCAACAACTATTGTGACTTTCATGAAAAACGTAATCAAGCCGAGGCAGAGATACACAGTTTTGAAGAGAAACTGAGAAACTGCAACCGAAAGATCCAGAAAGAGAAAAAAATACGACGTGCGGACGAATCGAAGAATTTTTCACGCCAGTGGATTTGCGCAAGTCACGGAACATCAAAAGGAAAATAATCCGCTCTACACAGTTGGCAAAAAAAAAAAGAAGTAGTCTAGGCAAAGTCTGGCCGCTCGGTAAAAAAAAAATCAAAATAAAATAGACTATGTGTGGTGGCTTATTCCGAGAACCCGGCATATGTGTACTTGAATATATATACCATTATACTACCATGATTGTGTTGCGCCTGGATAAAATGAACAAAAGCGCTGGCGAAATTCAAAAATGTCGTCAACAAACAACAAAATACTTTTTACCACAGCAGCAACCTTCCATCTCTCTTCCTCCCACAACTGTGGTCATTCACCCCGCCCCTCGGCGCCAATGTACAAGTGCATGTACTGTACACTGAACTGGAAAAGAAATACGGACGCATTTCCTGTTCCACACCGCCTTAGACACCAGGCCCTGGCCAAATCTCATTTCACGTACAAAAAAAATAACATTTGAATAATAACAAAATCCTCAATGACTCTTCCTTATTTGCAAAGCACGCAGTCATAGAATTACACTACCAAACAAAGTAAATAGATAAATAAAATAAAAAATGCAACCAATTTAGCATTTTTTTGTGTGGTTGTGAATCATCTATATGTGCTCTCAACGTGAGGCGTCAACACGAATTGTAGTGTGCGTCCAACTCGACCTTTCGACCAAATTTACGCGTTCAAGAGTCACGACTGAGTCATACAGGCTTTAAAAATCTAAAAATAGACGGAAAGTTGCTCCGGCTCTCTAAATGTAGTGCACCCTTAACACTCTCGCCTACGTTTATGAGGTCTGAACTTGGACTTTAAAAAAAATCGTGAATACGTGTACAAATAACAGACCACCACCAACAGGTATTTTGTATAATCCCCACCCAATAATCATCCAAAAGCGGAACAGAAACGATATTCTAGTTTTTCTCTTTTCAAAAGTTACTTAGGTTGACGTAAAGTATCGTGTTCAAACGTATTCCTCACAACTGTCTGAACAAAAATTGTTATGAAAAATGACGCATGCTTTTATCGTCCTGGTTCCAGTTTCTCTGTGTGGATCAGGGAATAATTCTGACTATGTCATCAGGAGGTGTTTGGTCAGTTTCAAGTGACCAAATAAATACGTTTTTAAGATTGAAAATTGATCCAAGTAATAAAAAAAGCGTCTGAACCATGCAAACATATCGCAAATTCATAATGGATGAGAGAGAAGTAAGCAATGATTGCGATATTTTTGTTTACAAAAATTCCTTTCGCAGCCAGCCGAATCCAAAAACATCGGCAGCCAATTCAGATACGGGGTTGCTTAAAGCCAAGGACACGAGACATCGGCGGTCTCCAAACATTCACGGATTATAAATCGAGAAGCACAATACATCATGTACACAAACACAGTTATGATAATTGAATTGTAAATCTTTAAATTTGCTACTGCTTCTGCAGTCAGGAATTATGCGCTGAATTAATCGTCGTCTATTATTGATATTGTAAGCGCATGACAGAATTGCCAAATTTCAAATGAAATTTAAAAACAAAAATCCTTTTTTTTCAAAATTATTACGCGTCCACTTTTAACGAAGCCTTAACAAATCATACGCTTTAACAAAATCAACAATGACTTTCCAGATTTGACTGTTGCCCTAGTCAATAAAAAAAAGCTGCTGGTTGAAAATAAACGATCAATTAAAACAAATCAACCAATTACCTATAGTACACAGTAGGTCTTTCGTTAAAAAAAATTAAGTTTTCTCAACACATAATGGATTTCTGGTAATCATTTTTTAAAAATTCAATTCATTTTTCCGACCTGAGAACTGAGAACTGTCACAAGCTCTTAATAAGAATCGAATCTGGAAACACGCGACCAGCGGAAATAAACCAAACGATAAAAAGTCGTCGACAAATCACACTCCACAGCAAATAACACCATGAAAAACAAAACACCCACAACTCGAGGTGACTGTCACTAAAAGCGATATAAAATGAACTCACCTTTCGGCATCTCCCTCCTCTCCGGCGGCGGCTCCCTCGGCGGGTTGCGGTACGCTGCCACAGGGCGGGGAGGTCGCTCCGGCACCACCCGACGTATCCGCTCCGGCACCTCCAGCCGGCCCCGGCAACGACAGGGAGGCACTCGCCGTTCCGTCGGCTCCTCCTGCACCTCCACCGCCACCCGTCTGCGACGACTCGATCGTCTGCGGTTGCTGACTGCCGGAGTATTCGTAGGTGGCGCCACCACCACCACCGTTCGTTGGCTGACCACCGTAACCCTGTTGCTGCTGTTCCACATGCTGAGGAGCACCGCCGTTAGTGCCCGACTGCTGTCCGTGTTGCATCTGAGCGTTCGTCTGCGGCGCACTCTGGTGTTGTTGTTGTTGCTGCTGCTGTTGCTGCTGTTGTTGTTGTTGCTGGAGGTGAGCATAGTCTGCAGACATTTGTTGCTGGTACAGGTGGGACTGTGCCGCGTAGTCGGCTTGAGCAGCGTACTCTGCCTGCATCTGGTTCTGGTGTTGTTGTTGTTGCTGCTGGTCGCTCGACTGCTGCTGCATCTGCTGCGGAGCGACGGCGGCCACGTAATCCAATTGTTGTTGCTGCTGGCCGGAGGTGGTCATGTACTCGCTGGCGGTGCCAACCACCGGAAGTGAGGCGCCAGGAGGCAGGGACATGGACGATAGGTTGGCCGGATGGTGCTGCTGTTGCTGTTGTTGGTGGTGACCGAGCGAGGCGGCCATGTTCTGCTGATGCTGCGAGTAGTCCATCTGTTGTTGCTGTTGCGCCGCCTGGTGTTGCTGGTGGAGATAGTCCTGAATATTAGGCGTGACTGGTTGCTGTTGGTGAGTGTGTTGCTGCTGTTGGTGCTGGTGCAGCATCTGGTGCTGTTGCTGGTGCTGCTGCTGCATGTGTAGTGCGGTGTTGGTGAAATCCAGGTTGCCACCCTGCTGCTGTGTCTGTAGGATGATGGACACTGGATAGACTGGGCCGCCGATCGTCATCGGTATGCCACCGGCCGATGTCTGCTGGCCGGATAGCATCGTGCCGGACGGCTGTTCCGGCAACGTCCAGGTGGAGGTGGTGACGTGCTGCGAGCCGGTGGCCGCCTCCACTACCATTGATGATTCTCCCGGCGCGGTAGAGCCTGCGCCACTCGAGTTGTTGCCGGAGCCGGTGCCCTCTCTGTGCTGACCTGTCTCCGCGGCCACCGCCGTGGCGGCGGATGAGGCCGACTGGGGCGGCGCCGGTGGCGGGTCAAGGAAGTCCATGCACAGCCAGCGCCCGCGACGGAATGGTTCGCTCGACTCAATCTTGACCACCCGGAAGCGATTCTGCCACTGAATTTCCGGGTGCTGTACCACGGCCATGGGAACGTTGGGCGCCTCCACCACTGTCACGCTAACGTTGTTGTTGCTGCTGGTGTTTGACGTGTTGTTGTTGGTGAGGGTGCTGTTGTTGCCACCGCTGGATTGGTAGCCAGGTGAGATGGTGGTAACGGGCGACGACGAGGCGAACAGCTTGAGGCCCTGAGGCACGGCCGGACGCGAGCCGGATGCCTGCTGCGGGTCGTCGCGGATACTGCTAAACGCGTCCTCCGACGAGCACTCATAGTCGGTGGTCTTGGACACGTCGAGCATGTCGGAACTGAGGTCGTCCGTGTGGCTTTCGTCCAGGTCGTCGGCACTGTCGTCGCCGCCGTCGTTGCTCAACCGTGTGCCAACCGTCACGCTGGTGATCTGGAACGAGCTGGTCTTCTTCCGGTTGGCGCTGGACTGCGGCGCCACGGCCGCTGCCAGGTGGGGCAACGGCGACTGGCCGACCACCAAAGGTCGCCCGTCCGCGTCCAGTAGCGCCGGAGGAGCACCGGGTCCGGACGATCCACCTTCACCAGCGTATCCATCCACTTTGAGCATCTGAACGGAAAACGGCTGGGGGGTCCGGATTTGTGGCAGGGGGGTGACCGAGGGGTTCCGGGGGACTCCGACCGCCAACCCCAACGTTTGTTGTTGGGCGGTGTCGGCCGCCAGGGCATTGGGGTCATCGGACATGGTGGGCGAGAAGAGACGAGGTACGGCGAAACGCGCAACGCACCCACGAATAATCGCGATCGAGGGTCGATCGAGGTCGGATTACAAAAGCCAGAGTCAAGAGATTCGCCGGCTCGCCAACAGGGTCGCTGCACTCGGTGATCAACACAGGGGACACGAGACTGGAGATTTTTTAGTCGCGCACAGATTGACGAACGACGAGAAAAAAATGCACTTCTCTCGATGAGGGATTTTGTGGGGGAGGGGGTCGGTTGGGGGGGTTGCCCCAATATTGACGATTATCTCGCAATCGGGCAGGCGGTCAGATCCCGACTGGACGTCGAAGGAAGATTGGAGAGGAGGTGGAGGTTCCCGAGAAATTGGGACCAACAAACTAGATTTAGATTAATCGTGTCCTCGAATGAGCCTCCCCTTGCTCAAGTAAAAAAAACATACACACTTAGGCCTAGCCTATGGCCCTGCAGCAGCACACGTACCGTCAGTGGGGCTAGTGCGCTGGTCACTCGCGGTCTCGCCACTCGCCATCGGAGGCTCGGTTGGTTGGTCGGTCTAGTAATCCGATACGGTGCACACGATCTGAAATTGACGCGAAATCTATTTTTAATTAATTAAATAATTCGCACACGATTTTTGGGAGGGGGGCGATCGGCAATGCCTACTGCTCCATCCTCGCGTAAAATGAATACAAAGATGGCGACCGTCTATCGTCTACTTTGTTGCCAGATATCGCGTCTAAACCTTGTGACCACTCACGCGGCTACTCGTTCAATAGAACTAGTCTGATTTTTCGGCCCACAATTAATTATTTATCCCCATCGCCGAACAAACCCTCTTCCTGAACGTTTGGCGAGGCTCATAAGAAATTGTGTATTTTTATAAAATGAATGACAACAATGTCATAGCGATACATGCCTTGGAAATGACATTGGCGTAAATTTTATATTTTAATATCTGGCATATTGCCGCAATGGGTCTAGCGATGACAGACATTTTGCGTTTACAGAACGGTCTTTTTATGACGTCATCGGTCAACGAAGAAGGTAGTTTAGTAAATGGCCATGGTGTGGCAGCACCAATCAATGCACTTATGCCTCCCGCTGCCCGGGTTGTTGGCGCCAGTTTTAAAAAGTATATTCGGAGCAAACCCATGTTTAATAATTCATGTAGGTGTTTTTTTTACTTTCCTCTTTTTTCAGGTATTCCAATCACAATGAACCGTCTTCAATTAAGCAAATCAAAACATTTGGTTTTTGAAGAAAAAGAGTAATGCCCCATTCTCATTTACAAGTTTTTACAAGGCAAGTCCATCTATAGCACACGAAATTGCTGGGGCCCATTTTGGACTCAATCTTCTTCAGTGCTGTGATTGGCTGATTTGGTTAACGTGACCGTAACGTAGGAAGATTGAGTCCAAAATGGACTCCCTGCTCTACGAAAAGCTTGCATATGTAAACTAGCCAAAACGCGACATCAAACCCCGGTACAATTTTTCTTTCGTAAGCATAATTAATTAAATTTAATCTCAGTCACCCAAAAAATGATATAATTTCTCGGTAACATGCTTAATTGAAATTACGCCATTTAAAAAGCAAAATGGAAATCCAGCAATGTATTTGAACCGCGCGCCATACGCATAAAGGAAACTGTTCCAGCATGTGCAGCCCTCTACCGGCAGATCAGAGCGACTAGACAGACAAAAATACTGTCTGCTCGCTCAAGCGCTTTCAACATTCTACAGCGCTTCAGGTAACAATGTTATCACTAAATAATTCATGATGGAGCCATCACCAGGTGTCAATCGTGATGCTGAGAAGGAGGGGGGGGGGGGGAATACACCTTTGCTCAAAACACAATCGCCGGTTGGTTCGCATGGTTGGGCAGCACCGTTGCACGGTACGCGCACCCGGTACAGGTTTTGCACGCATTTAGCGTGTACGCAACAGGTAATTAAGGTTTTTGCGCCGGTGAAGAAAAAAAAAAAAAGCGACGCGAGCGAAAACTGCGAGAACACACGCTGACGATCATCTACATCAAATGCCAACATTGGATTTACACAAAAAAGGGGGTGGAGTCAGACACACATACACTCACAACACGTACACACTCGTAAGAGCGCTCTCGATCTCCATTGCGCGCGCGTTCGTGTGCGCCAAGGTGCAGCGATTCCGGAGGACGTTTATCCCCCCGCCACTAAACTGGCGCTAATCGTCGCCAACTTCGCCCGAGAAAAATAACCTAAACGCTGAATTTACCAAAAACGAATTGCAACCGACAAAACACCTCTTCACCGCGCATTTCAAGGAAACCTATAAAAATCGAAATAGGAATAACTCATGCGCAGCAATTATTTGTCGACGCATCTCACATAACAAACAACTAAAACAAAACAAAAACAATTTGGTGACCGATGAACCGCAAAAAACATTTTACGAAAAATGTAAAAAAAAATGTGATCAAGCACCGTCGAAATTCTCCATCTGATAAAAAGTGATGGTGACGATGATCTCGAGCGGCAATCAGTGAACGAGCGCACCAACAATAATTGTGCCGGACTTGATCACAAACTGGATTATTCCACCACGCGCTAAATCATCGTTTAATCGTTCGGATAATCTAGATAAATTAAGATTCACGTCCACGTCCTCCATATCGATATGATCCGGACGTGCGCCAACCAACCGCCGACTCATCATGACCAGTGTCCCACGCACCGCGCTGACCACTCCATCTCCTCCCGCGGAGCACCGCCGCCCCCAGTCCACCTCCAATAGCCATGGATCTGTCCACCAAATCCAAGCTGGCGTCCGTACGACATCAAGCGAATCCCGGAGCCGGATTGATGCCGCCTAGACTCCTCCACGTCCTCGGTCGTCCGGACGAGTTGTTCCCCTTCGCGCGCGCCCTCGCCACCGACCCCGTCGCCAAGCATCCGGCGCCGCTCCACCCCTACCCTTACGGTCCTCCTCACCAAGGGGCCTCGCTGACCGCGGGTGGCGCCCAATCGCACAACCCCTTCGCGTGGTTCTACGGCGGCTACCATAACCTGCAGCACTGCCTGCCGGCGAAGAATCTCGGAGGTGCCGATTCTGGAATCCCGGACTGTGAGACACCAAGACAGGGTGGTGGTGGTGATCTCGTGGTGAATTCCTCGTCCTCGTCGTCGTCGCGAAGCTCCACGGTGTCGCCGACGTCGGCGAGGATCCATCGTGACGTGAGGACGCCGCCGGGACTGAACAGAAGTACGGCTACTTCCGGTGGTGCCGATGGAGGTGGCCAACACCCTTGGACGGCGTCCAGCCTGAACGGAAGCGGTGCTGCGGCGCCACAGAGACCGTCGCGCTTCTCCATCAGCGAACTCGTTAATTTGGACGAGGGTCGAGCGACGTGCGGCAAGTCGTCGGACGTGTCCGGAGCAGAGGCCAATCCGGCGGCCGATCAACCGAGCCGACACTTCAACGGTATTGACAAGTTGACCGATCCAGGTTAGTTTCTTTAGTTCACGTCGTCAACATCTCAATCGAATTAAACGAATCCGGTAAAAACTAAACACTGGGAATTGCAGGACTACAATTAGAACTCGGCAACGAAGATAGTTTAAACGGAAATTTAAAACATCTTCTCGAAGATAAGCAAATTAAGAAGTTGATGATTTGCGATTAATTGTAGTTATGAAATTCCCAGTGTACCATCGGCTCCTATTCCTTTTCTTTGAATACAATAAAAACAAATTGTTCAGAAAATAAATTTTCATCTGCCCTTTTCTCAACGGATCAAAGATCGACCGAATCTTTCAAAGTGACATAAATTAAGCATATCGGAATGGATGTCACTGTGGGCGGTCGCTCATTCAGAAAATAGAAATTGAAAGAATGGTATTAAAATATTTAAAGTGCAGGAGCACGCCGAGATGAATATCGAGATAAAGACAATAATACATTGTCTTACTATCAGGCATTTAAATAAACATTTGTTTATTGTCTTTAATGGTATTAAAATACGAAAGCAGAAAAAATCCAACTCATAAAGTAATTTATAATTAATCTTTGCGAAAGAAATTAACGGAATTTCGAATTTTTATCCGAAATATGTCCGGAATACTCAATTCCACAGAACTGTTGGAAATATTTGGGCTAGAACAAATTTTGCGAAAAAAATAAGGTAAAATCCCAACACCTTGGAATGTTCATATGGAAACGAAACATTTAATTCTAAATCGAGAATCGCGGAACCAAGTTAAAAAGCGATCGACGAGATCGTGAGACAGATCACAAAAAATAATAAAGACACATTTCAGATCTAATAAAAGCAATAAGTAATTGCAACTTATTTTCCAAAATCAGACCCTAAAACGTACCTTATTCATTAACACATATTCAGAGCGAATACAAAAAAAGATGCAAATCTGAATTCAATTGATTGGAACCTGGAAGCGGTCGTCCAAGAAGTGTCCGAACCTTCCAAAAATATTGATCGGTGTCGAAGAGTTAGGAAAACAAATCGCAAAGAAATAAATGTATCTCTGGGGAAACTAACAATAATGAAAATCAGTTGTTTAACCGGTTTTCGACGTGCCAATAGAGCAATCAGTGACCAATGAGTTTGTAGAAGTGAAAAGAAGCGTCAAATATAAATAGAATCACCGAGTATTAAATATTTGCGATTTTCACACCGCAAACTCACCAAATATGTCTAATTTTTAACTTTAAATTGTTCACGTCACTGCAATCGTGAGTCAGACGGCTGCAGTTCACTGAAATGATTCCCAAAATAAAATCACGAAAGTGCCCATTGCCTTTTCTCTTCACTTTCAGATGAGTCCGCCATTATTCAGACATATGAACATTTAAAGGAAGATCGTTTGCATGGGCTTAGTTGGCATCTAAAATGACTTCTAAAATATGCGACGTCATTTTAAATGTAGCTGATTGTTATTTTTTAACTGACGAAAAATTAAACTTTCCATTACGTATTCGATGTCCTGAATACTCCGTGCTCAATTATTAACATTATAATTACAAATTATTTTTGGAATGAATAGACTGGTGGGATCCTTTTTTGTATATCCACAAAGGGGGCCCCGTCCAACCACTTGCCATTGTGGCCTTTACGACTCGCATTGGTAGCAAGTGCGCAAACACGAGGACCTCGCAACAGGTGAAACAAACGACATGTCACCCGCTCCGAGGACACTTGTGCAAACCGAGCTATTGTCATTTAGAATTCGACGACACATCGTAAATCGAGTTACAATCGAAGTCAAAAGTTTGACTCTGTAACCCGTTTTCGGGTCCCTACAGGATCTGCTCTCGCCGCACGCATGTCTAAATTTACGAATAATTATCAATAAATGCCAACTGAAATTGGAATAATTGGAAATTGGAATAATATCCTTGAAATATATATATATATTTTTATATTTAGAAATATGAAATTATTATTTTTTTGAATTCCTCGCTAAATTTTGTTACACAGAAGTAGGCGAATTAAATACAGTTTAATTTTTTTAATGACATCTAATACGTGCAAAACTCGATATGTTTTCAATGTACGAGTGCAAGAACGGCGATAATATTTTTCAGAAGTAGGCTGATGACCTAAATCTACATTAGCATTACAATTAGGCTAATTAATATGACGCTTTCATATTTTGGGCATCGAGAATTAGTTGCTCGTTGTCATTCACTGGATTGTCAGAACACGCTCCAATTTTACGCTCGCTTTTTCGAAAGCACGATATTTGTGTAAGCCAGGAAATGACACAAAACAAATATTTTTGTATAACTTCTATCTAATCGGAGGGACACCAACAACAACAAAAAACAATTCACAATGACGGTATGATTGATGGATTTTCGTTGGAACCAGAACCTATTTTATTTAAAGACCGAAGAATATTTTAAATGCGTTCGACAAGAGAAGGCAATTTTGTAAGTCTGATCTAAAATGAAATTGAGGGAGGGGTCCGTTATATATTGAGGAATATCGCTGCTTATTTCGGAAAAATGATGGACCCCAGCATAGTAAATTGGTGTGACTGATCGCAATCCGAATCAGATTATGCTGTGTGAACTGGAGTTATATATATATATATAGGGTATATGTGGGGCTACACCTCACCTTCTCAAAATTCTAATTTATTTGCAGCAGCGCCATTAACTTGATATTTATGATCAGTTACGATTAGTTACGATCAGTTTGTGATGAGACTTTCGGCGATTAATTGGCGACGAGTAACATGAAAGTCAAATGAACCCACGGTTCTGAAACAGACTGCATCTGACAGGTGTTCCAAAAAAAAAAAAAAAAACAGGTATATTCTATTCAAGCAGGTCAAACCAAAAGTAATTTTCTTGGCAAAATTAATTTTTATTTCAATTGTAGTGAATAATCGTAGGATATTCTGTACTTCATTATTAAAAAATATTCTCAATTGCGCTACATTCGGTGAAGTAAAAATATTTTCTATCGAGTATGAGAAGCAAATTCACCTGAATAACAATTTAGCACAAGGATTTTAGCACATCACAAAGAAATATATCAAATTTAGTTGCTGCATATGAATTGAAAGAACAACTGAACATTTAATTATATGCTAATGAGTTTTAAAAACCCCTGAGATCATGAATATTAATAATTTACACATGCAGATCGTGTTCTGCTAATGCACCGTATCTAAATGTCAAAACGTTTGGTATAGTAATCCATCAACATTATACGCAACATATTAACTAGGCCCAACAGGTGTGACAACCAAACTGCTATATGAATTGGCCCCGGCCGGGGCAGTATAAACCCAGCTGGCAACCCAAAAATCCGGCCCACCGCTATAACTGTCCAACTGGTTAAAAAGGACAAATTATTTTTGATGTTCGAGCGCATCCACATGTTCAATAGCATAATTGTAATTTATATATGGATCGTAAATATCTTTCGTGTTATAAAATGCTTATAAATTAACACATTGTAATCGAGGTCGTTAAAAATGGGCGCAGGGTGGGAGACAGGTTATATGAAGATCACCACCCACGGGACAAAAAGGAATGAAAAACTTTACAAATTGTAAAATGACTCGGGCGAATTATTTTATTGCAAGTAAGGATCGACGTTTCAAACGTCTTGAGTATAATACAGTGTGTTTTTAAAAAAAAAAAAATACGGTCACATACACATTTAATCAGATCTTCCGATTTAATTTATTAAATCGCATGAATTCTTTCTTTAAAAATAGAATAATAATATACGAACCTTTTAGCTTTTTCATTTTTTGTTCGAAATATAAGTAAAAAGAAAGAAACGTATTTTGAACAAAATTTGCGATTTGATAAATTATTTCAGAAGACATGATTAAATGTGGTCCTGTTAATTGCTTGGATTGCAATCGAGAGATAAACAACGTTTACTTGGATTATTCTAGATTTTATTAGTCAGCTTAAATTGCGTTGTAGTTTAGTCCTCTTTATTTCTAAAATTTATTCATCGTCATTTGCTGTGCAGATGTGTAACGGCCAACCGAAACCTGGGACCATATTTTTCAAATCGGTTTGCTGCATTACTTTTTTTAATTTCTTCAGGGCTCGGGGCCGGGCTCAGGACTTGGACCCCTCTGAATGTGGCTAAAGGCCAAAGTTTATAACATACTAGGTTAGCTCAGAGTGACATTGGCTGTGACGTTGTGTGGTTCCCTCGCGTCACAAATCCAGTCACCAGGCCTTATATATTACGTATTTGTGTATCAATTTGAGAGAAACGGGACGTCACACTTGGTGTCACCGATGCTAGGTGGCGCGGCGGTCACGCCCCCCTCCCCTCCCCAAACAGCGCCGTCTGAGCTAACCTATTATTTTATAAACCTTGGCTAAAGGGTGCGACAAAAACAGAGATGGTGGTTTTGTCTCGGTTGCATGTACGTACGTCGCCCCACTATCTAGTGGGTGCTCCAAAAATGAGATTGCGCACTTGTCCAAATAGGAGAACCTCATCCGCCGCTCCAACCCCAACCACAACTGGCCTACCCCTCTCCGCCACCCCCTCTCCACTTCCACCCACCATCCACAGGTGCACACGCCTCCCCCACACAAGATCAGACACTTACAACGGTACACACACGTCGACGAGATTGGCACGCAACCTCATGCTTCACGCGAGTTATTAATTAATTGGCGAGTGTAATAATAATTGCTGGTCTATATTGTTAGTCTGTTTGCACATATGTTAAACAGCACATCGAACAGACACTTGACAGGGATAAATGGATAATGGATGCCGCTATGCGTGACGGGACGCGTCTCGAGGGCGACAGAGTCACGTGATCAGGGGACAACCAATTGCGTGTCGCTTCGTCGCCCACGTCCTAATAATACCTACGTAATTGCGACGGATCCAGGTGGCGGCACCGCGCAGTCTCAACTCGTGTCGCCTAACTATTGGAATGACAATACACCTTTAAGGTGAATGGAAGAAATCCATTTCATATTTTAACTTCCGATTTACAAAATGGTAAACAAACGCCATAATTTTCAGTAATCTAATGCAACATTTTTTTAAAGAATAAAAGCATTAAACCCCGTAAATGACGTGTAATGAAATAAAAAACGTTCTTAATAAATATTTTTCTCCAGAGTCAAGGAGAGTCACATGACCAGAGAGACACAAGTTTTTATTAGGCCTGGAGCCACTACACGTTTAATTGCATCCGATAATAAATATGAAAACGGGAGAAATTTTTTAATTAAAAATTAATTTCAAAAAAATTATTAATGAACATTAAGTTCTAAATTATGCAATCAAACCAAAACAAATGAATTTTCCCCCACAGATCCACAATCATAAATTCTGACTGTTTTCGGTATGACAAATTATGAATGGCTCTGAAGCTTCATTTACATTAGAGGATTCATTACATTAGGGGACTTTGTTCCATGGAAATGTAATTTTGGTTAAGGTCACTCACCTGTGTCAGATAAAATAAACAGCGAAGTTATTTAAAATCTTTCCTCGAATATGTTCGTTAGGGTCAAATAAAATGAGATTTCGAAGGAGCAAAACGACAAAGTGGGCTTAACAGGGTGAAGGAAATTAGTGTGACATTTCAGCCAGATATTTTTGCATTAACATTTTGAATAGTGACCACATTGCAACGTAGCTCTCAACACATAAATTACTCTGATGGACAATCTTAAATTTTTGGTCGCATAAAAGAGTTGATGAAATCGCCAG
This sequence comes from Mycogona germanica, assembly GCA_034698785.1. Classification (NCBI taxonomy): domain Eukaryota; kingdom Metazoa; phylum Arthropoda; class Diplopoda; order Chordeumatida; family Chordeumatidae; genus Mycogona; species Mycogona germanica. The sequence continues at coordinate 28,589 of JAQGBY010000390.1, read as the reverse complement.
GAGAGTTCAATTTCTTCGGTACGAGCTGGGATTGTTAAATTTGTTCATTCTGATGACGATTTGTGGTCCCGCAAGTCAGAGTAAAATTCAAGACGATGCTGCCTCTTAACTCTCCGGGACATCTCTCTTTGGCAATCGGACGCATCAGTTTACAGATACACGCCGGAGCCCAATTAATAGAACCAAATAAGACCAAGAGTAAGTTAGGGGGGAAACGGATAAGGGGTTGGGGGAGAAGGGGGTGACTCCTAGTGGAAAATATGCGGCGATTGCAGGAGCCCCACGCGCTCCGTACGATTATTGTTATTATTATTATGCGATATCGCTGTCCGTCCTAATGACCAGCTGGCAACGGCGCGAGCAGGAGAGATCCCGGGACGCTGACCGCCCAGGGTGGACAGGCACGGCGGATGCACCGAAATAAGTCTATCGGCCACGCAAAAATAAGACGTCTATATTAAAATTGCCGCGCCTCCCCTATACACTCAACCCCCCCCACCCACAAATCGTGACAAGACTCCATACGTGACGCGTAAGCTCATTGAAACGCGCTCTATCAAATAATTGGATACATTTATCTCTTCATTACACCCTGTCTTCCTATATCCCCCCCCACACCCCTTCATTCTCCTGATGCTGCACCATGCAAGTAAACAGGCATCGTCATAATCATGTAAACGCCGTATACCAGTGGTAGATAATCATTGGTGCGCAAATTGGAAGACTTGTAAGCTGGAAAAGAATCTAGAAGCCCAAATTTATGGTCAATGTCTTTCTTTTTCAACCAGACACTTTTATAAATATGCCTATCCCGATCGCTGTGAGTGCCAAGTGGCGTTAGTAAATAAATAGTTGAGACTCCATTATACAGTATATGAAGCGTTGAATGGTATAGTGGTGTAACTTGATTTTTTTTTGTCGAATTGATAAACATGAGGTGCGTCTTGAATATATACAAGACGTCCTATTCTTATTATTTTTCAAAAATCACTTGCGAGAAGAATAAATGAGATGACCGACGCCGGTTTCAAAAATAATCTCGCCTTTTACCAGAAGTTTCAATTTCAAGAAAAACTGTTCTAAGAAAATAAATTGGGCGCCGAAAAGTTTGTTCGACACTGTTGTATCCCAATTTCACCAATGCGGTATCCGCGTATACATGTACATGTAGTAGGCGAATCGAGGGAAACATATGACAACGTGATCATGGCATTTGTCAGTGGAAACGTGGAGAGCACTAATTCAGTAAAGGGATACCATTCCGCATACATGAAAATAGTGTTTCCTGGGGTATGGTCCAGAGACACGTTGGTGATACGCCGTATCCATGAACCGTAAACGGCTTAGTCGTATAGGAGTCCACGGGGCCACACAAGCGCACATATGAGCGGGCAACCCTGTGATTACGGCTGGATAACTATTATTATGTGTGTAGGGATACGTCGGACAGAAATATTAAAAAAAAAACACTCCTGAGCGTTTGCGACTGAAAGCATGCCGCAAATTCTGCACAGCATGGCCGCTCGACGATTGGCAAAACTGCGAGTTTGGGTTACAGCAACAACAATAGCGTAATTTCATTTGAAGATAAAGAAATTTCGACCATAACAATTTGATTTGAACGCATTTCTATGTGACAGAATTTTCTATTGTGGTTAATTTAATAATAAAACCAGCCAAAAATAATTCCAAAAGTTTTGCAGAACCAGTCTGACACAGTCATATATTTATAAAAAAATCTTAGAAAAGCAACAGAGGAATTAAGTTAGGTCAAAGTTTTTCAAAGAAAGACCAATGCACAGTACAGAGATGAAGGTCTCGATCTTAAATCTTACCGCATGCTACAGACACTGGAAATCAGGTGAACACTTTTTTGAACGTTCCCTATATGTTTGATCCAATCGTGCTTGAAATTTAAATTTATGGAGGTCAGCGCCATCAGATTTTGATCAATGTGTGTGACAAGAAAAATTACCCCCGAAGACATTGCCGATAAATGTTGGGTTACATTTCATCACCGCTAACGGAGTCGCTCAACCAAATAATGGATTTTGTAAAAGCGTTCGACACCATAATAACAAGTTAAGGCACTGTCACACTGGTGACCTCTTGAGTAAGCTTAGGAGATCTCAATTATCATTGAAATGTTGGGAAAGCGAGCTTTCGAGATCGCAGGCGCTATCTTCAAATTCAGATCACGTGCCCGAATGCTCATAAAAGTACAACGCAACCTATTGAGCACATTCGAAATCGTAAGCACAATTGAGTTTAATAGAGTTTTTATCACCAGCGCCATCTGCCGATCGGAACAACTTGACTATTCAAGTAAAACTCAAGTCACATTCTTAACTCATTTTAAAATTATATAAAACACTTCAATGGCAGTCGATAATGTTGACGTTGTGCTGTTGTTTATTTTTCGCTGAAGAGGATCATCAAAATTATCATGTCCGTCCGACCGCATTGCGTGATGCAACCACTAACACGAAAGAATTGACGAAAAAAAAGCAAATGGTCCAAACACGATTGACATCGACGCAACGACGAGGCAGGTTAAACGAGATCTAATTATTGATCGACATGGAGGGCAATTTTTTTAATTTTGTGTTTTTTCTGCTACGAGCAACTAATGGGAGGCTCGAAATTGGTGCTGGTTATTTGCCTGTCCCCCTTTCGTACAATATTCGCAAGACTGCATGGTGGTCAATTTGGGATTCACATTTTGGGGTTGCCGCACACAAAAGTTGCTCGCCCTTGATTATTAGGTGGCCACCACCACCACCACCACCACCACCACAAGGTGGACGTCAGCCACATGGTGCCTGCCATTGCCAGGGCTCACCCTCGTCTCTCCCCCTTTCCTCCCCCAGGGTGCACTTATAGTTGACCGGGGCTACGCAAAGTATGACGCGTAATGACGGGCGCCACTTGACAGAACACTCCATCTGCGAAAATCGAACATCTTATTAACTTTCAATAAGCTGTCACGCACGCATGCGCAGAGAATAAGGTGTCTGGTTTTGAGACGGAGGAGCGAGGGAGCGGGAACAATTGACATATCAAAATGACAGACACGGGTATAATTTCGCCGACTTCCGGAACCGCCCCTGCAGGGCGCCCACGTCGGGCCCACAGAGGTGGTCGCCGCGCGGGTGGCATTGGCCGAGACCGAGGGATGCTCGCAAATTACGCCACAAACCACATTGCTCACACGTGGACTGTACTGTAGAACATGTCTATCGAGTCGCTAACGCACAATCATTCTTATTGCAATCCAATGTAGTAAATTTGCGAAAAGAAATTGTACTTGAAAAAAATATTCTTTGAAGAGGCTACACTATTTAATAATAAAGCCCCCACTAGAGGCGATCTGGTAATATTACCTAGTCTAGATCTGACCTATTTAGGGACCTTTAACGTGTCCCGATATCATACAGACACGGGTCACGATTTACTTCCATTCCGAATTCCACTCGCCTGAAAAAACCAGACGGAGTCGGCCGGAATTGAACCCGCGATACGAGCATAGATAAATAAGTAAGCACGCTAACCACTATGCCATTCGATACCTTCGGAAATGGTGTCTCTGCACAATGTGATGAACACATTTTTACCAGTACTCCAGGATCGAATAAACGAGTGCTCGCGCCGAGAATCGAACCTGTGTCCGTCGAACCACAGTTTGTTCAAATGGACTACGACGACGAGTCGTACTTCTGGAAATAAATAAATGCTCGACAGCAAAGCGCTCGAATCAGATAAGAATAATGGAGAGACGCTATCCCTTTTCACTTTTCCCGCGTGCCATGGGCCCCTAGCTGTCCAATCAAGGTACCCCCCACCCCCACACGCACACAAATATTGTATTTTTCTGCTAGTGTTTTTCTTTCTCTGCCTCGCTCGGAAAATAGCGAAAAAGGCAAATGGGATTGGTCTCGCGAAACCCCGGCAAGCGTGAATCAATCCAATTTGCGTGGAGCGAGGCAGATAAGCGGATAGCCGATATTTCCTCCCGCACCAAAATTCCCGGATTAGCGCTTTTCAATACTCCAAGGCTTAATGCAGTTACACCGTTCGTAAACAATACGGCGGACAAGGAGCTCAAATGCGATTTCGCAGCGTAAAAACCATTCTTGCCACCGCGGGCGTATATCAATATTTTTGGGGTGGTGTGAGGGGAGAGAGAGACTCGTCGAGAGTGAGGGAGGATCGGTGAAGACCCAAACCTTTCATTATTCGTCCGGGCCACTTCGACATTACTTCCGGTAGTAAATTGAGAGATCCTCGGGCGGAGCCGTCAACTCAAGACGCTGCCAGACCGAGCTACTGTTTCGATGCAATTACATTTCCACATTCATATGGATGCATTTCTGATTCTCTTAGTACATTTGTATTACCTATTATTATTATTATTATACTCGTAGGCATTAAATCTGTCATAACAAAACCCAATTGACGAAGCTGGCACTATAATTGCATTGGATCTTCACCGTTGACATAAGGTTTCTCACATTTGCAAAGAAAGTGGGCACGTCATTCCAACGAGTAATTTTGTTAATACTGTTCTAAGCAAAATTTACTCAATAAATAAATAAATCTGATCAAAGATCGAAAAAACGAAACTATCATTGGCGATTCAATCATGGCTGCTCCATACATCCTCATTCTTTTTATTCTTTTTTTTAAATAATAAGCGATTCATTTTACGAAAAAAGGATAATTAAATATTTTTCGTCCACGTCATAAGGACTAGAATTTCAGTTTTTGCATCTGTTAAGTAACATTTTTTGGATGTACGAGAAATTTTCATGCAAACCTTGAAGTGTTTATCAGAGCAAATACTATTCAAAGTGATAAAATTCGTAATAACTGCTAAATTAAAAAGACATAAGTGGGAAATAAAAACGGGTAAACGCAATTATCGCAACATTATTCGACCAGGAAAGGATATTTAGTCATTTCTACAGGTGTTCACGGGTTAAATACTGAGACAATTAACAGAGCAAGGTGAAAATAAAATCAACGAGCAAAGTCTGTTAATAACGACAGGCGTTCGCTGTCAATGACCTCAAAAGTCGAAATTTTCTAATATATGAAACTGTTTTTAAAACTCCCTCGCTGCTTTCATGAAAGATTCCGTGTCCTCTTAATTGTTTTAGTTTTTCGCGTGGAAATTCATAATGCATAGATTTAACCTAACGTGGACATTCCACCTTAAATTTTAGCAATAACGTTTCTGGATTTTGTCTCAATTTTTTTCATGAATGACCCTCATAAGTACGGACCCGAATTTCAGGAAAGGTTGGCCATCCCCGGCCCCGGATGGCGTTGTCCCACCAGTCGACAGTTGCGCTTTATATAATAGAGAGATGATCCTTCAATGTGCCGACGTAATAATTCCCTTCTGTTAATGACTGATAACGGAAGCAATGCGATAATCCAGAGCGCCACTGTGGCACTCTCCGACAGACCATCATCGCATTAACCGCATCTTAACATCGCGCTAATCTCAGACGCGCGAGCATGTTGAGGCAAAGGGGATCATTTGTGACACTTGATAATTAAGCTCACGGTTTAAAAAGTGACGTCAAAGAATAGCCCCCCCGTAGTAACAAATCTTTGCAGCGAATAAAATGAGGAAGTTCACAATTATAAGTCCCCTGTTCCAAATCAGGAAATCTATTATATACAGATTGCAACTGGATGGAGACTGTTTCTGAACGCGTGGTGGCGTTTCAATCGCGATTTGGCGTCATCCGTTATCGAACGTTTTCCCATAATCCATCATCTATTCTCCATTAATAACTCGACACTCCGACGCCTCCCGTGGAAACCACTTGCCCTTGAGAACGACAGGTGTCACCTATGGAATATATTGCAATACATGTAGGTCTCGCTCCATTCGTAAATCACAAAAAAAGCTAAAAACCTGCTTTCGCGTTTACGAGATCCCACACACGCTTGTTTTCGTACAATTTCTCTCTATATTTATATATATATATATGGCAGATGCGCTCCGAAACATAGCAACTTATTTATTACTGCATCAAGTCGGAATGCTCTCATCCCCCCGGTATGATTTATAAGCAACATTTTCACGGACTCGCGACACCAGCGCCTCACGATGGTGCGAAACGTTGCGACGGCGCCCACCCAGCCGGCAAAACGCATAAAAGCCAACCAACCATGAGCGCAAGAACGTCAATAACGTCATCCGAATAATTCGCTCTTAGACGCGGCCAAGCGGTAGAGAACATACACCCACAGTGACGCTCTCGTCGCAGGGGGCAGGTCGCTTCGAATGTACAAGTGACGTACTCGATCCTGACATTATTTCAAGATGGCGACGTAATCCAGTGGTACCAATTGAAAATTAAGAATAAAAATGACTACAAAGATTTTCTAAATATGATGGTTCATTGTATTTTGTCAAACGTTATCAAAGTATTCATGAGGGGTTTTAGTTAGGACGTCTGGATGATATATCTATATTAAATGGTGAATTCGGGACAGGCCGAATGAAGGAGACGAACCGAGTGGTGAGCTCGCTTTTATAATAATAATATTTTACTATTATTTTTAATTAGAACTAGTAATTGCGAAAAATATAGAGTTTCGTGCAGACCGGGAGTTGAACGCCGGATTCCTGGATTTCCGGCCAGCTAATACCCCTCATGAATATTCACCGACAGCAAAGTGACTGGCAACCAGCGTCAGCGGAGTTAGGGGGCATGCCCGTGTCTGCTTACGTTGACCATTCCCGCCTGCATTTCGGGAGGCATTGAGCCAAAATAAATGCAAAGTGTCTTTATGGCGTATGTATAAAGGCTGGTAAATTGCGAGAGGTAGTGTTGGGTAGCTCAATTAGAGCACTGGGCCGGAAATCCAGGGATCCGGCGTTCAACTCCTGGTCTGCACGAAACTCTATTTTTCGCAATTACCAGTTCTAATTAAAAATAATAGTAAAATATTATAATTATAAAAGCGAGCTCGCCACTCGGTTCGTCTCCTTCATTCGGCCTGTCCCGAATTCACCATTTAATATAGTTATCAAAGCAGACAACGGTCGGAAATAATACACGCCCGATTCACACATTCCTCATTTCCCTTTTCAATTCAACTGAAGTACATGAATATTCTACACTGTGATCCATTAAAAGAGCGCCCCAAAAAATATCAATATCTTCGTGAAAAATGTTTAGATTTGAATGAAATTTGGCACTCACTTAATCACTGACTTCCAGCAACTACACTCAACACGTACGTTGATGCCTAAAAAGTATTTCTTCGTCAGTTACATTCATCCGCATGTTTGCAAAGTGGAAACTTTTTTACTCTAATTTTGCTGTAATCGTTAGATAAACAGGAAAGGATCGATGCTCCCATTTACTTAGTACATTGTGGGTACATGTATATATATATATCAGTGGACGGAATACCGAGACCCTCATTAAGTCGATGCGGCCCTTCCTAAAAAATATATATGAATGGAGGGATGTTATTTGTTTTTCTTGCGCAGTTGACACGTAATATACACTACACATACAATCATTCACAACCATGTTTGTTTTTGGCGTCCATATAATTTTACTCGGCTACACACTTCGTATACGCGCCACCCACATTTCGTTTTCGCAGCACCTCCCTCCCCCTCCCCTTGTCCCGCAAGTCATGTGGGGTCGCGCGGAGGGAACCACTGCTTCCTGACCCTCCCCCCCCCCCTCCGCCCCCGTCCCACGTCAAACCTTTGCAGTACGGGGTGGGCAATTACTTCCCCCATTAGGGGACATTAACCGAGCGACCCGCCAACGTTATTTTCTCATAACGCGAGCCTAATCACCGCGAAAATTCAATTTTGACTGCTCCGCGTTGTTGTCACACCCAACGAGTTAGGTGGCGCTCTGGTTGCTGCTCACTGACCTTCCTGAGACCCCCAAGCTTCAAAATCCGAGTACTCATACGAGAAATAACGCACTGTGGAGAATTGAATTTTTTAAATATCGTGATGACGTGGCTTATTTATTGACCCGAATATTCACGGGCACAACGCGACCAAACGAAAGTGACCAGATTTGAGCCGAAAGACGGCACATGATGCACCTAAGACAACAAATAAAATGCACTCTCATTCAATAAAGGTAGGACTGGTAATGCGTTCCATTAATAATTAACACATTTAGCTTTTTTTAAAAGAGAGTATCTGAACTTGCTGCGACGTGACACCAAATTCGCCGCTGCTTATCGAGAATGCACTGAAATTGATTCACGCGGGAATATATCTGCGAAAACGCAGCATGACATTTTTGTTTGGGTTATATTCGGTGACGGTGACGGTATTTTTCTGAACCAAACAAATAATTTTAGATGAACTCTTTCGTGTAAAGTAATAAACCACGTAATTGAAATTTAAAAGGTGACCTTATTGAATCATCTAAAAAATATCATGATACCATAATGGCTCCAGCGAGATGTTTTATGTACCATAGAGGGTTGTACCATTGAAAGTAAGCTGCCAATGACTTTAGGTCCCCCTCAAATGTTGTGGCAGGGGTTCAGGAGGACACGGAGGCACCGTGTGTAAATAAACGCGCCCCATCAGCGTGCAACCTTCAATTACGCGTCGATTTTCGGTAATAAAAAAACGGCTACCGTGGACAATTTGTGTGTTTTACACTTTGTTTCATACTCATTTTGTCCGTGCACTTTTCTGTAATAAAAATGGAGCGTAATATACGTGTGTGGTCGCTCGTGTGTACGTGGACACGCAGAACCGACTGTTAACGTATTTGCCGGGTGAATCCACCAGAGGGCGCACGAAAGACAACTGGAATCAAAATCTGTGCCGAGAAGATGCAAGTTCAAATTAATCCACTCCCAAAATATCGATTGGGCCAAGGATTGGGTGATCGACATAACTCATTAACCGTTAATGAATGCTGGGCGTTTTTGTTTCACTACGATGAACTGCAGGTGGCGCCTCAAGCTTCAGTAGGGTCGCATTAGAATAAGCAGAGCTATGCATTGCATACGCACTTTGAAACTCAAATTAAGATACTTGGCTCGACAGAATTCAAAAATAAAAATGTTTTGTTTTGTTAACCGAAATAACGTTGCTATGTGTAACTTTGATAATTCTAGGATTCTGAATTAAGTTGCATGAAATGAAAACCGATGCTGAGCCGCTAACTTCAGCCGCTGAACTACATTTTTCATCCATAGGATCACAATGGAAACTGACGTTCGGGAAAAATTCGCAGCGCAGCTTTTACTTCTCAAGAAATTGTCGGACCAAATTAACTTTGTAGAGATAACATCAATTTACATCTTAAAAAATAATTCATTTATTCTAACTGCTTGAAAAATAATAGCTAGGGCGCCAAAAATAGATCCCAAAAATATTTATTTATTAGTACTGCCACTTGACATTTCCCCCGCCAGATCTGTTGAATATATATACAATATATAAATAATGACAATTTCCGAATTATCTATTTATAATAGTTCAATAATTAAGAAGGAAATATTGTTTTATTTCTCAACTAATTTGCGTTTTATATTGTCAAATTATATTCGCTTAATTGTTATCCTAATGGCATGGAAAATCTTTATTTAGTCTGGCGCCATTACGAGTGACTTTTTCGCCCCAAAAAAGGCGCAGTGTCCATTGAAATCAATGACAGAAAAACCGTTCAACACATTAACATACCGCATACAACGTCGAATAATACTCTCTTATCAATATTCAATTAGTTCTTGCTCGTTTATTGCATTAAGAAATTCGGAATACTGATTAGGTTGCATGAACTATCTGGTGAATCGTAATGCTGTCGCGTTCGTCCTCATTTCAATTACTCACCAATCAATGAATCGGTACCTTACAAGCTAATGGACCATACTGTGTACACCCAAGGCGGTACTTTGACACACGAAAGCAAAACGCAAGTCCCAGAATAAGCAGATGTGGAACTTAAATTGCCACAGGTAGACCATAATTCCAATCATATATACGCGAGATAATGAAAATGATCGATTAATTAATGATACGTTTCCCCTCCCCCCGAGGAACTGCCATTAAGGGTGATGGAGTGGTGGATTCAAAATGACATCGGATATAAGTGATCCATGTATTGAAATCCTTGAATAATGTATCCCGAATAAAATTAACTAATGACCTACATACGAATAAAATATACATGTCAACAGAATATAAACATAGCACTCTTGATTTGAGAGTGAGATATACGAATGAAACAGACGAATAGTGCAATGAATATGTCACTTTGTCCGTGTTAAAAGCAAATGAAGTAGAAAGCTGCAATATAAAAATGACGTGGAATATACGTAATGCACATTATTTGGATTCCTTATGGCGGCTTAATGGTTGTCGTCATATTGCGAGCCAAACATGTCGAGGAGTCTGACAAGTCTTCGCATAATGACGTTGAAAATCGCGTTTTTCCCCGCTGCGCGCATGCAAAAGACACATTTTTCTCACGTAATTGCCGCATCGGGTGTCACCGATGGCCCCCCTTAACGAGTGTTTGTCCGCGTCACGCAAAATTTATGTTTGACTCTCGCGGATTTCATTCACGTCGTAACAATAGAACAACGACGGAAAGTAAATTTACTGAATAGGGGGAATGGATGTGTGTGTGTGTGTACACGTGTTTGTAGGCGTCACCATCACGCCCTAGCGCGTCAAAAATCTAAAGCGACAATACTGAACACGCTCGTCGCCTTTTCGAACACGAAATTCGAAACTGCTCGATCTTGTCGGCTTTTACGATGACTCCCTTAAAATGCTATTTTGTTAAGGGTCTGACACGACGAACGAAAAATCTCCAGCTTCCCGTCGGGCCCAAACAAAATTACATTTCCATAGAGCCTAACGTGCAATGATCAATAATGGAAACACATTGTCCGTTTCCTTCATCTTGATAAGCCAGATTTACACTTGGCCCATCCTGACGTTTTGCTCCACGGAAATGTAATTTTGTTTGGGCCTAACGAGCACACACGACGACGCTGGATATTTTAAGCTCACGCATGCGTTTGACCTAAACAAAATGATATTTTCTTGGAGCAAAACGAGAGATGATCCCTTGTGTAAAAGTGGCTTTAATGTGTCGAAAGAATCCACAAACTCTTGAGCTATTTGTTAAAAGGAAGACCACCACCAGCAGTTCCGCCCTAAAACTCCTTCAGAAAGCGACATGGGATTTAGGTCTTTCAAATCTGATTCTAATCCCCAGATTACGTCATCTGCGCATGCGCACAAAACAGAATGAGTGGAATTGAGGATTGTGCGCATGCGCAGATGACGTAATCTGTGGGTGAGAATCAGATTTGAAAGACCAAAATGTACCCTCTGGGTAATTTTTGCTTAACCTAGGCCACAGACTCGGGCAGGGATCTTAAACGTGAACCAAAAAATCGTACACACGGTTTTACTGCCATTCCGATGACGATCTTTCTCTCGCCCGAAAAATTCTGGAGATCTCGGCCGAGAATTGAACCCACGATCACGGGCTTATCTGGTCCACAACAACACGATCCCCCTCTCGCACGAAAGTCCGCAAAAAGGAAAATCTCGTTACGCGGCGAAACACGCGAGTCGACGCCGCCAGACGGCAGCCGCAAAATCGCGGAGCGCGTTGCCGCAACAAACCGCAACGCCTACCTTCCGCGCGCAGGTAAAAAAGGTGGGCGGGTCGTGGAAATGATCTACGTCAGAAGTGGGCGGATATTCGCGGACGACCAATGGAGGAGCGCGGGGGAGATATAACGTGGTCGTAATGACGCGGTGGAGCGTGCGACCGCCAATCGTGGAAAGCCGCATCACTCGACGTCAACGCCATTTGTAATGCAGGAGAAATATATATACGTGGGCTTGCCGTGTTGCAGGTGTCGCGGCCGATTCTCCAGTGGTGAATCGAACGTGTAGATGGCGCCACGGTAACTTAGGAACAACTCAGCTGCTTTATTTATCAGACCCGTAAAACAATTCGGCAAATGGTCATGTCTCCTAATTTGCAGTCACAAAAATTGGGAAATTGTCTCGTCGATAATATTTTACATTGGTGAACGATGTGACCAGGAGGTACATTTTGGTCTTTAAAATATGATTGTCATTCCCAGATTACGTCATCTGCGCATGCGCACAATCTCCAATTCCACGCATTCTGTTTTATACGCATGCGTAGATAATCGGGGAATGAGAATCAGATTTGATAGACCAAAATGTGGACCCGCATATTTGTCTGATCCGCGTTTTGATTGATGAGGCAGACTCATGCGGCAGAAAATTAGCGATGCCGCGTCATGGTTTCCGTCAACACTGAATATTGATTGACCAATATGAGCATAACGAAAAAAATATTTTGTGCAGATTTCAACAACGCGCGACTCGTCGTAGTCCAATTGGTATTGCGACCGACTGTGACTCGACGGTCACGGGTTCGATTCCTGACCCGGATATCACGGGGTACTGGAACTCCTCACCAAATATCTGTTTTTGGCGAGGTGAGGGGTCAGCTGCATTGTACAAGGGAGTTATGCACATTTTGAAAAATAAATAAATAAAAATAAAATAAAACTATATAATATGAATGAAATTGTCAAAACCCCAAAGAAAAATGTCAGAGTGAAAAAAGCCGAGAAGCACTGCAAATCTAGGTGGTTTATTTAACACTGAAAATCTTATCGCTCATTCAAAGATGTTTATGTCATAAAGATCTAATCTTTAAGACATCCGACAGATTTTATGAGAATTATTTATGACGCCTTTCTTGGATTCTCGTGGATTTCTTAAAACAGTGCCTGAAGCAATATAAAAATTGAAGTTATTATTAAAGATAAATTTTAGAATAGGCGACAACTTTTCAATGCTATCTTAAGATGTCACGACTCACAGTTTGAGGACCAACTGCATGCTGAGTTCAACGCGCATGCTCAGTCTAAACGTCAAATCAACGCCTACGCTTTCTTGTTCACGCTTACCCTAGGACAGAAGCCGTTGTCTTGTCGCACTGCAGGGTTACGTTCTCAAGCGGTGAAACCCGCTGTGCAAGGGCCCGAAGTGTTGATCGCAGCGCATACGTGTCATTGTTCTACGAGCGTGTATTATCTGCGCTTGGAAAAACCTACGTCTTTTTTCTTTACAGTTTCGTCGGTGACTATTGGCCTCACCCTGTATAATAAAACCGGGGTGCAACCCACGCCCGGGTGAGTCGCCATTCCCAAAATTCATGTGCCGTGAACTTTTGAATAACACGCCGAAATATTTTATGACTTTTAGGATCGGTTAACTATGTCGTTAAGAGCTGTGGAACGCTTATGTACAGACATGAAATGTGAGCTGGAATCAGACAAACTACGGTAGGACAAAGAACGCCTATGATTGTATCTTAGTTTTCTTATAGAAAATTACGATATGTTCCTTGAAGTGAAAACAATTTTAAATTATACATACAGTATACTAGATGAGTATCAAAAAAATTCAAATTTAATATATGAAAACATATATGAAATGGAATGAAATTTAGCATACATGTTGGCAAGATCTTTCTTTTTGAATTGCCCTCGAGTAATACTCAGTAGTAAATTTGCTTGATCACCTTTCATCCATGTGTGTAAAATGTCATTAGTTTCTGTTAAATTAGAACATTTTTAAGAGCAATTTTGAATCGACTACTGTTTTTAATACACCCAAGTATCGCGCTTCACCTCAAGAATTCGAATGATGACGTCACGGAGTTGCACGTGCTCATGGAAAATTTAAAAAGGAAGGTCTTGCCAACATTTATGCTAAATTTCATTCCATTTCACAAATGTCTTCATATTACAAATTTGTATATACCCAACTTTTGCATCCGGATATACCATTAATAGAACTTCGAAGTTATCTGATTAGTATTTATTGAAAATATGTTTTCATAATTTTTTCTCCCAATCAACTGTAGTCAACCGCACTACAGGCGTTACGTCCCCTCATGGTGCTTAGGAACTGTGCGAGGGGAACGACCAGTACCCCGGGATCGAAATTTTCGAGAGCCCGCGCCGGGAATCGAACCCGGGACCGCCGAGCCATTGTCAGTAAATTTACATCACAGTGAAATTTAATGAAATAATCCAATGAGTATCTACAATGGAACAAGAGTACAGGAATATATACAAGTAGAATGTTAACGCTACTCTTCCCTAATGCGGATCATTCGGAAACTAGCAATCACACAATACTTCAAAGCTGTCAGGAAAAGCTCGTCATTTGTTAGACGGCGCCATTCTTAATCCAAGGCCGGTTCCTGTAAATGTCCAACCAACTGATTAACCCCTTATTGTCTTAGGCTGAAGCAATTTTTAAACATCCTAATATGTACGTTGGACTTTTATATTTGCCTTCAGTTGCGCCACTTACAAATTGAACGACTTAAAAAAGAAAAATTGCAAACAATGATCCTGGATCATTGGATCGTTGGATTGAGTAATCATTAGATGACGCTGCTCGCAACGTTCGGTTCCACTTTTCGTTGTTAGGGGTACTCACCAAACGCTAGCCAATAGTGTTAACCGAAGGTCACTGGTTCCAAGTACGTGTATATTTAAAAAAAGAGTAATATTTCGAACGCTTGTGACGTCTTCGCGCACGCCCACCAATCCTCGACCAACAGGTGTGTGATGGACAGGCCCATCGCGACCTTGTCCGACCCTCGTAATCACAAAATGACTACAGGCCAATCATAAATCAGAAACAGAAATGAAAATATAATCGAAGACGCGTGAAGTTACGCGGGGCCAAACTGAAATCACCATGTTTATGGACGGAAGTGGGAGTGTTGCGCGATCCGAGTTCCTAGCTCCATTGAAAGGTGAACCGCGATCAAAATCGAAGCAAACAAATCCCAGTCATAATCCCCAATGATGCCCCTCCAAATTTAGCCCATGTGAATTTTTACAGAATTCTTTTTTAACATTGAAGTGCACCTTTATTGCGAGTAGTTACAGTTTCGAACCGTCCTCGCCGAGGCCGTTGCACAACGCCCCCTCGCGACGAACAACGTCATCAGTCAAACTGCTCTATAAATTATTACGACCGATTTCCAATTACGATTAGGAAAAATTTGGGTAGCGAAAAACAGGATTTTTTTTAATGACCAGTCGTGTATTATATCTAAAACAGCGAAGGAGCGAAAGTCGCGTTTGGAAAACAATTTTTCTCACCCTACCAAACACGATCGTACGTCTACAGAGCATAAAATGAACAAGTCCAATTAAAGATGTTTCGCTAGGGGAAAAACAGATAAGGAGAGGGGGTGGTGGGGGTGCGAGGGGGAGGGAATCGAACCAACGTCTAAAAACAGATATTGCAAGCAGCGCCCCCAGTGGCAAAATGAAAATAGAATCGTCTCCAAGAGTCAACCAAAATATTCCTAAAACTTCAAGCATAAATTTAAAATTATTAAGCACAAAAATTAGCAGTAAGTATTTTGTTAATTAGTTCACATTGAGATGTAGAATTTAGAATTGGGCACTACTAATAAAAAATTAAATCCAGTTTGAAAAAAAAAACCCAACCTGTTTCATTTCCATTCATTCCAACATAGAATTTTGTCGACAGGTAAATTATTACCTGTCTCATTTATGACCTATAAACAAAACTATTAATTTATTAAAAATAATGCACGGCCATGACAGCAGATTACAACTGCAACACGCAAATGATCTACAATGTTAGAACAAATATGCTATTTATTTTGACGAAATTAATTTAGGGCGGCAAATGATTTCAATAATTAGGCCAATTACGATGACCTGTCAACATGTCCTCAAGCTGTGTCAATTGCATTGCATAACACAGAATCAAACAAACGTTAGGTAAACAAGCAAAAAAAAAGAAGAAAAAAAACACAACTCACGTCAAGGATTTTGGCGACTCGCAGAAGTCGTTTCAAGCTAACAAAGCAAATCAGTCAATTTTACTCGATTTGCCACCAATTTCGAGTCTCGTGTACACGCGTGCCACGACTAACAAAACGTCTAATCAGTTCGGCAATCGTGCCCCGCATTCGGCGCATCCTGCCACCACCATCTCAACGCACCCCTCCCCTCCCCCATCCCCTCCTGCTCCCTGAACAGAAAATCTCGATCGTCTCTCCCCTATTCATATCTGGTGCCCTAAACGTGAATGCGTGATGATCGATAAGAGCGTGGTGGAAATGAGATTGCAATTAGCACAGGAGCCACTAATGATTTGTTCCAAAAGTGGCTGCCGGACGCCACCAATCGGACGGACAACGCCCTGTCCTCATCTCTCCCGTCACCCCACACACCTCCAGTGACGTCCACTCAACAGTCCCCGGTTAATCGTTTTCCGTTTGGAGCGCATAATCATTGTCCGAATTGCGATAATAACTAAAGACGCGATCGACGCGACACGGTCCGTGAGAATTATTATTAAATGCTCAAGTTACACTTACATTAAAATGTCACAATTTTATTTTTAACTCGAGTTTTCTAATCGTTTACAACTTCCAAAAATGGTTCCAGTTAAGTAGTGGTTAACGTGCTTGCCTTCTACATGTACACCAGTATCGCGGGTTCGATCCCGGCGGACACCTTCGGAATTTTTCGGGCGAGAGTAAGCTTTCTTTCTGAATGGAAGTAACTCGTCATCAGTGTCTGCACGTTAAAGATCGCTATCTAGATCAGTTCTGTAGGCTAGGTAAAATTTCCA
This sequence comes from Mycogona germanica, assembly GCA_034698785.1. Taxonomy (NCBI): domain Eukaryota; kingdom Metazoa; phylum Arthropoda; class Diplopoda; order Chordeumatida; family Chordeumatidae; genus Mycogona; species Mycogona germanica. The sequence goes on along the minus strand of JAQGBY010000390.1, from coordinate 11,857 downwards.
ACTCTCGCCTCCTGTGGGGATTTCAGGCTAGCAATGTAAACAAACATTTAAGAAAATAACTCTAGCATTATCAAAATGGGGTCTGGCGTACGGACCGAATGGTTGTGGGCTCCAACGCATTGTTTGTCGGACAAACAGAATCTACTTTTAGTATGGCATCATCATTCCGTAGAGTGTCTCTCTTGTAAATCAGTCAAATACGTTTCTAGCACTAGTTTTACGTGAGATGTTCGAGAGTGTGAAGATTCATTTGGTGGACGCCTCTGCCCCGGTTTCAAACCACTCCCAAACAATTACAACACGCTTTTGGGGTGACGCAGTAGACTGCATGTGTGGGAGAGCAGACCGACCTGAAGCAGAAGATAAATCGGGGGAGGGGACGGAAGAGATAGGAGGGGGGGGGGAAAGCCTCCAGCACAAAAGATAATTTATACAGTATATATATATTGGTAGTACCTTCGTACAGCCGCAGGTTTGGCTCGCTCGCTAATTGAAGAAGCAACAAAGTTGGGGAGAAAACACGAAGCGATAATGAAAAAGACGAACTCGTAAAACTTCCCAATTTGAATAAAAATGCGTGAAGACGTTAGATTAGCTGGGCACCCCTGTCTGCGATGGCCGTTCGCAGGCCAATCAATCTACGACAGCCGAGGCGTGTTTTAATCCCACCTTCCCGTCATCGAGTCACCTGGGCGACGCGGGTGCCGATTTCCGAGACTTATCCAATCAGATAGGCTCTGTCCCGTCACTGTCAAATTTGGCAAATCAAAATAAACCGCGTTCAATCAACATGAATTATTGAGCGTATCTGACACTGGAGAACTCTAAAAAACAGAGGATCTGTCTCAGCCGACGTGAACGATCGTTGTGACGTCGTGAGATCTGGTGACGTCATTAACTATGATTTAAAAGAGGAGTCTATCTCACGTACTAGTGAAGCTACCACTTCGAAAAAGGGCTGTCGCAAACTGTCTGATAATTTGACAGCAGTTTACAAATCTGTGTCATCTATATTTTGTTGAGTAAGCTGTATCACGAAAGATTAAATCTATTAAATCGATAATATTTGATGAACGGCATACATAAATCGTGTTATTGGTTGACACCAACTTGAAAATAATTTTATCCTGTTCAATTTAATTCAGCTGTCAGATAACGCAATTCGCTGTGACTTTGATGTTAATGATAATGTTAGTATCACGTAGAATGCTAGTCAACATTCAGAGGCGTTAGTTGTTCTAATGTGTAACTCGAAAGTCTTCCAAGTAGGATACGAAAATGTGACCAATTCGTACCCATGATTGCTAACGAGCCACTGAATAAAACCACCCTCAACAAACACAATGAACTGCACGCTATAGTAAATTGAGTCCCTGGCGAGGTCTAAAAAAAAGTGGACTGGAAAATGGAATTCCATTAAACCAAAATGTACGATGTACACTGTATATTTTCATGAATGAAAACTTGATTTTCTTTGGTGCACCAGTAGCAACAACAGCGTGTTAAAAACTTCAGAATAAACGCATAAATCTTATATAAACAAGATAGGAGTGGACATAGAAAAAAAAACTGGTCCAATCGCTTTCAGAACGATTACTGAGAATTTAGGCGACCACCGGTTTCGCAAAAAAAAACTTTCCTCTTCGCAAGCAAGATCTCTGATACAACTTCCTGAGACCCGGCCCTCAACAATTTGGCTACACATTTTTCGTGCATGTTATTTTAAGGCGATGCCTGCAATATCCATCACTTGATTCATATGTCCTACTATTAATTTGTTTACTCATCACGCTAGAAGATTCTGAAGGAAAAAAAATCGCCCCAAAAGTAGTACATGCTCTTGTTGTTGAGGTTGTCTTTCTCTTTTTTTGCGAAAAAGTAAAAAGGCTACCAGATACCAAAATTCGGTTAGGTGACCGTAAATACATCGATTTGCCGAATCTGGGCCTATCGAATCAAACCTATTTCTTATTTCCTATACTCATTTCTAACTCATTTCTAAGGGAATTAATATGCCAGAGTGGTTGCTGAATCGCAGTATTATTCCGCATTAAAATATCTGCAAAAGTGAGACAAATTTCGCAAATCGCGCATTGCGACAAATAATGTCTAAATGCTGTTAGTGTTTTTGATGTCGGTCACACCGTAAGCGACAATGACGTCGATTAGCAAACGCCATTAAATAATTAGTCCAAGGTTAATAAGTCCTTCCATATGCACCGTAAACTCCATAATACAGCGATGCGGGTGTGACACAGCTGTCCCACCACTTCCAATGTGGCGCATTCTGTTTTTGCTAGGGGCTATGGGTTGTCAATTAAGGTTTATCAGATTGGGTACAAAACGATTAATGATGAATGTAGGGCAAAAATCAAAGGGATCTGCTAATTAGTCCGTCGTTTCACCTTCCATAGCTCATCGAGGAATTATGACGGTTTGGTATCGAGCTGGCTGGGTCGCGTTCTTGACCATTAATTCAATACTCTAATTGACTAAGCAGGTGGCCAATTCACTCAAGAGCCGAGTCTGAGCTTTTAATACGATAACAATATAACGGATATCCATTTAGACAATTTCCGTTTCATGGCCACCAAATAATCATAATCGATCATAATTATTAATGTGACAATGATAATAATGACAATAATATTTTCATAGGACCGAAATTAGTTAGTGAAGTTTTATTCGTCATAACGAAACCAATTTAATGATTTTGTGCGAAACCGGGTAATTTCTCTAGTAGCATTGACATATATTAACAATGACCAGCAAATCTCATTCCTTATTAAGGTGTCATACATGTGTCAAGGTGTCACCAGTAATACAGATCCCAATAAAATAAAAAAGAGAGAAATGTAAACTTTGAATTAAAATATTTTATATCTACACACTGGAGATTTGCAACACTTGTTTGTTTGACCAAAATGTGGAGCCAAATGTGCAATGATTGACAGTGTGAATTTGAGCCACGACTTGGACATCACTTTGATTTGCTAGAAAATAGATTTGTTTATCAAGGGCAACCATAAAATATCATTCGTGGCAACTTTTTAACGAAATCATTCTAAGGGGTTGACCGTACGGCGAGAGAAAGTGTCAACACCTACACGGTACACCTAACAATGATTTATTCAAATGAATGACTGTCTCAAGCTTGTTGCATGTTAACACACCTGTATATTTGTCAGGAAGTCAGCCAATCCTACGTACAGATAGTTCCGTGCACAATACCATTTCCTATTGTCGCGTGTATATATATAAATAACAATTTATGTGTTACAAAGAATACGAGCTTTTCCGCCAATGTCACAGAAAAAAGCGAAAAACGCATTGACACAAATTGCAAGAAGGTGATCAGGTGAAGTGCCAATGAGGTGTTAGAGGGGAGTCAGTCGCGTGCCTCCATATTTACAGGTAATTGTTAGGCATAGTTAGTCGCCATTCGGCACACGTGTTGGCCTGTTGTTTATTAATGAAACGAACGAGAATGTCTGAGTGTGTCGTCAGCAATCAAAGAACACACATATGATTGCATGATGACGAATACACCTGTGCGAGCGATTCTTTACAGAGAGAAGAAAAACAATTTCAGGAAGGCAAACATTAAAAATTCTGGGTCAGAAACCACAGCTGGATCACGGTGACAGAAACTGCTACCAGAGGCTAATCCCGTATTTGTGTTGGATCACATGTACATGCGTGTGTTCAATTATACCCGGGGCATTGTTACAATCTCGGTAACATAGTGTTTGACAACAATTCGCCGAACAATTCAAACCGAGAAAAAACCAACCACATAAAATTAAGTGAAACAATATACGGCCGTAAGACGATAACAAACTCAAATGTGAATAAGACTAGAAAGTGGATCATCCAGGTGTTTTGACAAAACTGCCCTGATTGCATAAAAGGTAAGTGATTCGGATTCTCTAGAGATATTCGTTGAGGAGGTCCACCAGCGTTTTCGTTCTGCAATCCCCCTCCTCCAGGGGGCGACCTGGAGATTATGACAATCCTCGTGTTGTAAGGATCTCTGACGTGTTCCTGATAACTGACATATACACGGACCCCAGCCCTAATTCCACTGCAAAGGAAGGCCCACGTAAGAATTTTTCTCGCCCTCCTAAATATTCCGGAGACCTCGGTCGGGAATTGAACCCACGTGAACGATAAGTAATAATTACGAAATTATAAATGTTTGTTAAGGAGGTTCAAGTGTTGATTTTTTAATTTTATTATTATTTATTATTTAATCAACGTCAATAAATTTCATGAAAATTACAGATTAGTCATCGAACAACGAAACAAAGAACCTTGACGCGAAGTGATCTGGACCCCCGCATTGCGATGCAATTTGTGGGGGCCCAACTATTAGACTAATAACAATATATCGTCGGCAATTTAACATCTTATAAACCAGGGGGCGACCTGGAAATTTTGCCTAACCTAGGCTGCCTAGAAAAGGGATCTTTAACGTCATGAATTAACAGTCATGATTTCGAAAGAAGGCATATAAAGGAATTTTTCTCGCCCAAAAAATCTTACGCAAACAGGCCCACCGACCATAGTATATACATGTGCAAAATGACTCTCTCAAACTCTGGGGATCATTATAACAAGATCAGCCAGAGGAGGGCGCTGATGAAGGGCGAAGTTAGGAGAAGGGATGGGGTTGGGTTGGGTTGAAGAAGGGAGGGCGGTGTGACATTAGCGAGCCGCTAACTTCATAAACATTCTCTCAATCATATGGTGGAGACCTGACCGAGTGAATAATTATTGCCCATATCCAATAAACGGTTAACCCCCGATGACGTCCATCTATTATAGCTGTATATACGAGCTCGATAGACGGGTCACGATACCTGTAATTGATGCCGATCTTTTCATCGAGTCTCTTTCTCATTTCTCACCAGGTCGTCGCGCAGTGTTAACGGCGGCGGCGGCGGCGATGGTGGTACCACCCTATACTTTTCGGCCGAATTAGCGCCGGGCCTAGGCGCCTGACTCTTGAGTAAATGGTCCGCTAATGGGCTTTGGGGTGTTCACGGGGTGTTCACGACGTGCTCAGACCAGGGGGGCCTACGGCCATTCTATGAACTTGCCGGTCAAAATCATCTCGGTCTACGTATTGGCTGTTTGCATGCGTTGGAAGCGAGTCTCCTCGTCTCCGAAGTTGCGCTGGCTATCGCTTGTCCAGACTGCCAATGTGATGTCACGCAACACGTACCATTTTAGTTACAAATGTTGCCGCTGGTGTCTCTTTCAAGTTGTCAGGATGGAAAATATGAACTTGCATGGTTTCTGGGGGTTCGCCATTGCACTCGCCATTACGAGAAGTTGGGATCGTTTATCAGTTGCTGAACTAAATAAATAATGCAAACTAGTTTGAGTTATTAATGACGTAGTAGAACGATGCCTGATAGCAAAGGACGTTTCAAATATTTATTTAGCTAATAGAAGTAAACAAAAATGCACCAGTATATACACTGTATATTGTCGTGCGGTTGCTCCGTCTTAACTTTAAAAAAATTGAAGTTAGCGATCGTTATCTCTCGTCGAATTTAAATATGTTAACATATCCAAGCTGCTAGTCAAGAATGACTAGTCAGGAATAACCATTTCTTCAAGTTTAATCTGGAACTGAAAAGTGAACGTGTTTTCTTTGGTTGTTTAAAAAAGTAAGAAAACGCTAACTGGTTTTTGAAACAACAATTTGCTATTCACGATATGCAAGAGTATAATTTGTTTCACGTCTTGCATTATGATTACGATATGACGTTTTACAATATTTAAGTAGTTGCAAAACCTCTTTTCAAAATTATAGCGTGCTACACAAATGAACTTGAGATTTTTAATTTTGCTCCAAGTCATTTGTTCAGTTGATCTCCTTGTCTCATTCAGTTCGACGTTGGACGGCGAATTAGACGGCGTGAGCGTTCAATTTGTGAGGAACTTCGTCCTAGTTAGAAACCAATTTCTTAAAAAAAATTCTGGTAAAGATGGGATTTCAAGATTCTACAGACGAACATCCCAATTTAAAATATAATAGCCGATTATGTGCGTGATTGCAATTTAGTAACCTAAAAGACTCGAAGGCGGTTTCCGATAATTGAAAAAAATAGTCAATTCAAATGAGCTTGTCACATTGCTGGCAAGGTCCATACAGCCCACCTAATAATCTCAAATACCATGGTAAAGAGAATGCCTTTATCAACAAATTAGCAGTTGTCATGGTGCGACCGCTTGGGCAGAAATCACCTCGCGCGCGCGCGTTCAACAAAAACCAAACTCGAAGAACCGTTTCAGCGGGGGCTCCTTGCTTTTCACCAACTAATTTTCTCGACCTGTTCTCTCTGTCTGTCCCCCCGTGCGCAGCCGAGGCGGAGCCACTCCCCAGCAGCAGCAGCAGCCGCAACAGCAGCAGCAGCAGCGGGGGCGCCGCCAGCCCCACCACCGGCGGCGACAGACTCGCTCGCAGCACGAGTGACGCCAAAAACCGCGCGGCGCCGAGCAACGTTGCTGAGCAGCACCAACAGACGAGGAGCGCTCCCTCACCGACCACCACCATCACCACCGCCGCCACCACTACCTGTTGCACGCGCGAACACGCCAAGACAGCGCCCTCTATCGACACGTGCCGTCAACAGGCGCCGCCACCGTCACGGAGGCACAGCGGCGGCACCTGCGCCAAGAAGCCTCGCAGAGAAAGCGAGTCGATCGCCAACCACCACTCGTCGGCACAATCCACGCGAACCTCGCCGACGACCACCGCCGCCCATCGCGTCTCCTCGCCCGACGAAAGGCCTCACGGCTCTCCCATCACCACCACCACCATCACCACCATCACCAGTGCGGAGACATTGTCCGTTGCCCCATCCAGCGCTTCACCGTCTGACCGCTTCACGGATTCCGTCAGTTCCACTCCGGTTATGGGCGTCTCAGAGCGTCCGACCGCCGCTCTCATCCGCACCACTCTCCTGGCCCGCGACGTGGCCACCGGTTCCCCGCCGAGCTCCACCGTGGCCGACTGGACCCAATTCCACCACCATCATCACCACCTCCAGCAGCAGCAGCAGCAGCTGCACCAACATCGGCCGTCGCCGATCGAGATGATCGATCGTCGTTCGCCCGCTTCCCTGGACGGCGAAAAGGACGCCATTCGTCGCTACCTGATGGACTCCGCCTATCTACGCGAGGCCCAGCGGCGCCACCAGCTCCAGGACGCCGACGATCGTGACTCGGCGGCCAGCGGTCGACGCTCGGGCTCGCTGCGTGCCGACGACGACAGTCCGTGCTCCACACTCAACGTGGAGGACGACGATGACTGTGACGAGGAGGAGGAGGAGGCTCGCCGAGGTGATCGCAGCGCCGTCGCCGCCGGCGCATCGGATGACGACGGCAAGTTGGAGCGGGACAGAACGGGTGACGGGGACTCTTGCCGGACGACCGGCGGTGGCTCGGAGGGGGGCCACGAACCGGACGACTCGTTCGCACCGTCCAAGCGAAAGCAGAGGCGCTACCGGACCACGTTTACCTCGTTCCAGCTGGAGGAACTGGAGAAGGCCTTCGCCAGGACCCACTACCCGGACGTGTTCACAAGGTGAGTGAAAGAAAAAATAGACACTCTTAAAATATAAAATCATCTTATAGTACTGAATTCTACCGTCAGCATATGAATCCTCAGACGGCTGAAAGCAACTATAGTGTCGTTTAAACAATAGAACAAGTGAAGTTTTATGAACTAAAATAACAACACATGTGATTCTATCTGATACGATAGAGCGTGATTAACAGGTAGACAAATTTAGTAAGACATTGCAAAACCTTTAAAGAAATATTCAGACATTCTAAAACCAGCTCAATAGGCTTTTCTTATTGACATTGTAAATGGTTGATTTGAAATGTGCACATTCAAATAATCGAAAACTAGAATCTGATTCAAAGTTTTAATAAGATTGGTAAGATTAATAGCATTGGCTTCATTAATACATTCAAGCAAGCCGTAATACAATAAATCAGATATTCAGGAATGATATAATTCTGTAGCATATAGCTAATAATTCCAATACTGATATTGCTTGTATAATTGATTTTCATTAGATTAATTTTGATGAATCGAGTTTCGTAGCAGGATTTCCATTGGAATTGGCGAAATGCCCAAGCACTTGAACTACAAACCTGCTATTTATTATGCTTTTAATGTTTGATTGCACCATTACGTCGATCTGAATTAAGAACTTTGCAATTAGGTAATACGAAACTGCCTTATCAATACATTTAATAGCTTAATTTTTAAAAACTGAAATTATCAATTCGCTATTTATACATATATATATTCCGCACTTTAATTTTGCAACCGAAACTGCAACACGAATATCAATGGTCAAACTTAACGCTCGACTGCGTGTAGTGGCGAAATCGAACATCAACATTAACACCAAATAACACCTCCATTTTCACTCGGCTTGGTCGAATTTCGGCGGGACTTAGCAATTATGAAATTGAGCTTTGCAGGTGCGACGGTTAATGTCGCAACGAAAAACATAACGCAAAGTTTCGTAACCTATCGTCAATGGTTGAGATTAATTTACGTAATACCTTTTGCGAATAGGGTATCATAAAAGTCACGCTATAGCAGCTATTGTGATCATCAGGTGTTTCTGCCCTTCTAGTTCATCCAACTTATTTGTTGATTAGAGACAAATGGCTCTTGGATAAGAGTGACAATACGATTGAGCGATGGACAATAAAAATGGTAAATTTCAAGATGATAATTTCTATCAAGGTGAATCGGTCCATATTCGAATTACACATTAACTAAATTGTTCGTGTTGTAATTACCTGCCTTTGCTAAAAATGAGTGCCTTCTAATTATTATTGTTTCAACGTCACTGGTATGAATACTGACAAAAATTAAAATGCGCTATTTTGAATAACAAATCCAATGTTATCACCTTAAAAACGCCACTTAAAAACGCAACGAAAATCGAAACCAGATGCCTCATATGGTATGGCAACGCAAACTCCCCATTTAACTATTAAAGTGCTGTAGTTGTTTATTTTGAATTTGCAGCGAGCTAAGAAAATGTGATATATTCCAGTAGGGTCCTTACCGGTTCTAAGCTAATTTATAATGAATCAAAAATTGTCGTGCGGAACCCCAAGAGAAAGCGATACACATGTAAACCCAAGAATATAAATTAAAGTGAAGGTTCAGAATAGACACCCTAATTTTAAAGTAGGGCAGCTGAGGGACCATAAAGGAAAGGATTGAACACAATTATTTTAATTTAACGCCATGTGCGGTGTTCGTTCGGCTTCATTCAGGTGGAGACACTGTAATCAAACAATGGCGGCTGAATAATTATGTGGGTCCTAATTAGAGCGACCATTCGGCGCCTGGAAATATACGATTTACTGATAAGGATTTATTTAGTAGAGAGCTTAAGTTTGTGAACTATAAATAGTATAAATTGGACATAAATCAGTTTGATTTATCCCGAATCGCAGTTGCTGGCGCTGAAGTAATGAACCACAGGCGCCAAAACTCCAATGGCTCGACGAAAAATGCAAATGCAATAGCATGGCAAGCATTATATTATTGTACACCGATCGCATGCGACAATGGAACCAGCTGTGTTTGCTTCGTATACTAATGAATGAGGGATTCGTACATTTACGAGTCTGTTCGCTTCCAAGCAAGAGTTCTAGCCCACCAAATTTTGGTGAATAGTCGATGTGTAACCTTGACTTTCTCATTTGGACGATGAATTTAATTAAATGATTCGACTGTGTACACTGTGGCATGATTGGCGCATTGAGGAACCAACCACGTAAAAGGCAGATTGATTGCAGCAGACTTTCAAACTATTAAAAAAAATTCATGACTCTATCAACATTGCAATGTCTGGTATATGACTTGCTTTTAAGGTTAATTGGACGTCTTTACTAGGATATGGTAGAAATCATTTTAGTCACGTCACTCTGAAAGAAAGCAGGTGGTTCGGTTTGTTTTTATGACTAATTCGCTTACACGCACAATAGGACTATTAATCATTGAGTGTTACGCCTGTAACACAATAATCATCAAAATTCACTCGAACTATTAGGTTCCTGCTAAATCTCATTAGCCATTTTGATTTAATTATATTACAATTCGCGGAAGTTCCATACTGGCGGTAATATCTTCTTTATCGCTAATTGAATAAAATGTCGCATCACAAATATTGCTCTGAATTAGCAAGCCACAAAACCTAACGATTGAACAAAGTAAAGTCTCTTATATCGTTTATTTGTTAAACTAAATTTAAAATAAACAAAGACAATTGGGCTAGACCCTATTTTTCCGGAACATAAAGTTAGAATCTCAGATTCAATATCCATTCTACGTGTCTCTTAAAGAAAGTGATTGTATCCCAAAACAGAACTGATCGGAATAATTTGATAACGTTTGACAAAATATACAGGTGTAACATTAAAAAAAAATTCAACCGAGTAAATGTATGAACTGTAACTGGTGAAAATGTGCCCCTCACATAGTGCCTAAGCACCAAAAGGGGTACAGAAACACCTTTAGTGAATTATTTGAAGAAAAAAAAAGAAAAATTTTAATTCGTTTCTTTCACATTTCTTAAACTTCAAGATTTAGAAATAAACTCATTGGGAGGTGTGGAGGAAAATAACTTATGGCTAGGTGCCATTAAAATAAAATGATAGTTATCCTATTCCACACAACTTGTTTCATTCAAATTTTTTTGTTGGTTCCAGTTTATTTTGAAAATAGAACAGTTAAATAAATGGAATTTCTGCATATATGAAATACGCAAAACAAAACTATTCATAACAATATCAACATCGTCACAATAATTTGAAAAAAGCCTTTGACCAAGTAACTATTAAAAATAATGTTCATTCTAGCACTTCAGATTCTTTCAAATTATTCCGTTCTCGAAGCTCTTAGATTTAGAATAGCTGTCGAAGAATTCGAATTTCAGTGAAGAAATCAAATTGTATGGCACACTTAAAACTCACATCCCAATTTGTATTCTGTCCCAATAAGAAATGTTGTCCAACTGACCAGGTGAAACCGGAAGTCTCGCCGTGTCACGGTGGCCACGTCACAGGACTCGCCTCATGCGTCGAGACAACAAGCCTGTCGAGCAATTAACTAGCTAGATGTCGTGATCGCGGGAGGTGGCGCTGGTGGCGCGCACAAAACGAATTATTCGAGTCGCCTTCGAGGCTTCAACATGGAGAGGGGGGGGAAGGGGGGGTTTGTGAAAAGACAAGTAGCGAGGGAAATTAGTCGAAGCGCAGGCTATATATCCGCCCACGTCCGTAGTGTTAAAAAAACAGGATTCTTTCACGAGTGATTAGCTTGCCGAGCGGTTTTTTTTTGGCTATAGCTGCCGAGAAACGTTCAAAAAAATTGATGGCCAATGCCGCCGATGTCGACGACATACTGGGGCCGGTCAGATGTCAATTGTCTGTATTTTAGAGCAATGGCCTACTCGGAGTGACACTCATCTGAGGGTGACAGTCAATATTCAAAGGAGAAGCTATTTGACACAGCACACACAAGTAAAAATATTTATTTGAAGATATATATGTATGCTTATGACAATGACTATTCTTCCATGATGGCCTTATGGATAGACCGGTATTGGTTTAGTAACTAACAGCAAGCCGAAGGCGCTGCCCTCCTGTATGTCTCCTAAACAATTGCAACACTCAATGGAAAAAAGGAAATTAAGAATTAATTAATAGAAAACAAAATAAGATCAAATAAGGAGGTAGGAGCCGATGATAGTTAATCACTGAGATAATTGGGGATTGCAGGACTCAATCAGATACTCGG
>JAQGBY010000389.1:0-46809 GCA_034698785.1 Mycogona germanica | reverse complement strand
TGTGCCTAAATGGTACGGATGGATGGTAACTTTTACATAAAACCCGAGTCGACTTTCAGTTGTACGTCTATTCTCAACTAAAAGATAAGATGAAAATAATTTGAACATTTTTAAAATTGATTTTTGAAATGGAAAATAATTATTTCCTATTTTTGAATCATTAACGTTAATTTCCTATTCTAGTCAATCACGGTTCATAATAATTAAGTTGATTTCTTTTTTGCTTTGTGAGGTTTCTTATTTTTTTGTCCCGGAGGTAGAGGTTTAGTTCCCCAAAGCAGAACAGCGTCCAACCAATTTTTAAAAAAAGGAGTAAACGCAAGCTGATGGATAAGGACGCTGGCTGACACGCGTGAGTATCGAGAAAGGAAGAGCGAGAGGAAGAGAAAGGAAAAGGGAAGAGGACAATGGCCTCGGCGCCTCCCCGTTTTTTTGGCAATTTTCCAACGAAATCCTTTAAATTTAACTTTGAAGATATTCTTTCTTCTTTCGTTCTCTCTCTCTCTCTCTCTCTCTCTCTGGCGCTCGTTCACTCTCTCGTAATCATCTGGCTGGCATGCAAAAAAGCAAGGAAGCATCTAACTTGTCTTCCCTTCCCTCAGCTCCATACTCCTCCCACCACCACCACCATTGGCGCCCAACGCGTGGGCAACTCTCCTTCTGACAATAGGTCTCCCCTCTCTTTCTCGACGTCGCTCGGAACGAATTGTTCTGTCAAGCATAATTCGAGATAGTTTTAATTCCGTTTCAAAATTGCTACTAATAGCTTTTACAGGTCTGTGACTCGACGAAATGGCCTCCCGGCGAAGGCTCGCATCACGTGGAACACTTATTTTCTTGGGGCAAACGAGGAAAAGAACAAGCGACGAAAAGAGCGTGCCTGGCGTGACATCTAGTGACGACTGGCGATAACTGTTCGACAAGACGAATACGTCAAAACAGACTCTTTTTTTCTCGAGTGTCAAGAGTCACGTTCCTAAAAGTAATTTATCTTTTTTACATCTAGGACGATTTGTCATTTATGATTGAGAAAGAGATAGATTTCTTTTAACACCAACAGCCAATTCATTAATCGCGCGAGTGTATGTAATCTTTGACCTGATGACGTCAGATAGAACGGAGTCGCCAGTCTATATTATTCCAATCCGAAGAAGCGTTTTTTGGGAACGTCGGCATATTTATTGCGGCCTAAATAAAATAACGCACTTGAGGTCAGCCTTTTTTTTTTTGGTAGGAAAAAATTATTTTTTATGCGTTGCGAAATGTAATTCTTCCGCGGTCTCTCAAGATCAAAGCGGTCGTTCACGTTATTAATGTTCTTTCCGTTAAAACTCAATCGCCAAAAAGCGGGCGACCGTCAACTATTCGCATGTTCGGTAACATAATACTCCCACCCCCGGTCATGTTGAACAAAGGTCTTCGGAATTTGTTTTTGTTATTATATCAACATCAAAAGATGCGATTTTTTTTCTTCTTCTAGCAGTCGTTGTTGGAAGACCGAACTAAACATTTCTTATTCTCCGTTTTCTAAATTAATATGTTGGGTTTCCGGAAAACCAAAAAGAGAACATTAAAATGAATACAAAAATTGTTGTATAGTTTCTTCTATCTCTCGAGGCCTCGAGTATAAAAAAAATGCCAAGTGGTTTTATTTTTCTACGAATATATCAGATAGACAAACATACACGAGCACGGTTTTTTTCTTCTCTTTTTCCGTTTTGAAGTTCCGTGTGGTCGTTGGATGAGCAAAAAAGTCTACCTCTGCTACTCACTATTGTTATATTGGCCACTTCATCGTTCATTCTGCATACACTTACTCTTGCGCAAACTGTCTGACGTTCTTATAAATAGCTTCTAGCCACGTACAGCAATTTAGATAAATAGGCATCCGTGTTTATTTTTCAATGCATAATGAAAACAGAGTTTTCAAACAGACCCACAAACATTGAATACCGCCGTGATACATGTACAGTACATATAGAAGATACAACGGCATTGCTTCTCCTATTTCAGAATTCTGCATATGAAACCCACAAAGTCTGTATGTATGTATCAACACCGTGCTGGCAGACCATTTTAACAATTAATCTGATTTTGAATTGGTTGTGTTGTCCACCTATCGAGGCTAACCAAAACAGGGTCCCACCCCCACGTACTGCAATTTGTGCGCGCGCCCAGAAATCTAATGTAAACACACATGCACGCTAACCACTATACCAATTAGTCTTGGATGTGAAACCTGCTCCAGTGTTGCGTGTTTCGCACCTAATTTGTGACTAATGCAAACAGTATCGCACCGCTGCACCCGTCCAACAGACCATCCAGTGTGTTTGTGGCTTTTCGTGACCGGTCAAACAAAAATATATAGTGGACGACAGACTCGACAAATTTGTGTGCACAACGGCACAAAATTATCCACGCCCAACAACACGTCAAAAATAAATCTACCTTTTGAGAGCGCACACTGCAGGCGGTGACCGTTAACAGGATTCCGGTTCGGACTCATAAGCCTGTGTTTGATTGGCTGGAAGTGTATAGGTGTCTCAAGTCATTGTTGTGTTACCACAAAAATTCATTCGGATTGAATTGCAGGGACCCTTTGTTCGTCGTGCAATACTGAGCTGAGTCACAATTCAGCTTATCAATGTGTGCCTCGCTTAATTCACGGATATCGTTGCAGCTATAGGGCTGCCGGTGCCGGGGTACGGTTGTATGAGGGGGCGGAGGGGGGCAAGGGCGAATAGTGATGCGTGACGCTGGTGGAGTGGGGGGTTGAACACACACAATCCTATTATTCCCGGCGCGCGCATGATTAAACTTCCGATACACCAACCCGATTCCAAGGCCCAAACACGTATAAACACCCGGCGTTATTATTAGTCAGAAGAACGCCTCCAGCGGGACAAAATTCCCTCACGCAATCAACGATCTGACAAAGTACGACCCCTCCCCCCCCTTGCCCGCGCATAGATAAAGCATTCACAGAAATCATATTTAATTTTGTTTTAACTCGTCGAGTGAGCCTGAGCCCACTTGTGACAGCGCCGGCTCTTCGCCGCGCACGAATACAGTCACTCGTAAATGTTTAAACATGTATTGCAATACATGTACCGCGGTGTACATACAGTATATAAGCGCCGACTGCATCATGTACACTTGGTTTTAATCGCTGGCTTTGCTCTAATAGACACGTGAGGTTTAGGGGGCGCCGTTTTGAAATGCAGTATTGGATCCGCAGTGCATACATACATGCAAAGAGAATCCGTGATCAAAAAATTGTTCCGAGCAGCACCGCGATCCGGGCCTTCCCCAGTATTGTCGTATATTAATTGGTGACGCCTGCCGACAATAATTATGCACATAAATTGGAACGAGTGACGGCCTAACGGGTACCTAAACGGTCATTCCCAAAATTGGCCCCTGTCCGCATCCGATGCATTCTGTTCGTCCGCGGGGATTATAGGCACCGGACCACCACGTGTGCATCCATGATGACGCACCGCAACGATTTCAAGTTGCAAAGTCCACGGACTTGTCCGCGCGCAATTCGAATAACTTGTTAACGGGAACCAATCATGTGAATGTGGCTCTCATCCTCATAAATTATTCGTCGGAATTTCTGTGTATGCTGTCCAGCGTTCAGTGTCAGCCGGTGGCACGAGGTTAACACGTACCAATAGTATCTATCGCGATAGTCAGTGTGATCCCCATACCTGGGGTGCATGGACAATCGGATTCTGGAGTAGCTGGAGTAACGATGTTGATGGTCGAGATCGCGAAAATACACGCAAAATTATAAATATGCACAAAGTGTTACAACAAAGTTGTCATTTCTCTTCAACTCATTTTACATTTTTATTAAGTTAACAATGAAGAAACCATACCTAATAGACACAGCATGTTATTCGCATGTATTTTCATCTGAATTATTTTTTAAACAGGTGATCCCTGTTTGTATTCTAGATCATTTTTAGTTGCATTACTAACCTGCATGTTGTTTAATTAGATTGTCTTTTGACTATATAGAAGTTACCTTTGGAAAAGGGATGTCGCTTTTGTCAAAACCACCGTCAACACACGACAACGCCGTGCGGTGAAATGTTTTGGCCATCATCATTTGCGAGACCTTTGTTTTAATGACGGATGCGAGCAACATGGTGACTAGCGCTTGGTCCTCGCTCAAAGAACTTAATTAAGCGTGCTTCCATTTCGTAGAATCCACTCAGTGTGCCCGCTTGTGTGGATGGAATCTGTATGGCCGCAAACTCTTGCGGCGTCCTCTGGAGACCAGAGCTAAAAACCGACCATTGTTCATTAAATTTTAATTCTAATACCGCGGATCCGTGTTCGCAAACACCTACTCCTTTTTTATGAGCCAAAAATATAAATAAAAATATCCTACTTCCTATTTCATAAATGCAAAAGATAATGTGACCAGAAGAGAATTCATCCCAAGAATGAGGATTGTTGGCAAAATGGATTGCACTCGGTCATTTGTAGTTTCATGGTAAACTAAAGTATATCTATATAAACAATATTTTTTGTTCATGATGATGCATTCTAATTTAAAGAGCACTCTAAATTAAAGAACCAATGAATATTTCAAATTTCCGAACGATCGAACACGAGAAATTTCACATAATACAAATTCATTGCTAATTTTTCTCATGATGTGGTATCAATTACAGGCGTATGTAGAGCTGCATGGGTTATTTCATTTTTTAAAAACATATAAATCCTTTTGATATTCGCAAGAGAAAGGCAGATTGGTCTGAGGTGAGCAAAGTTGTCGTTCCACACACCCCACCACCCAATTCCGCACCCCCAGCAACCGCTTCCCTAATGTGCTTGTTGTTGTTGGTGAGGAGATTCCGGCATTAGTGTGTGTATGTGTATGAGTGTGCTGTGTGTGTGCGTTGTGTGTATGAGAGCACGGACTAACGAGCAGCTAACATCGGGAACAACAAAAAAACAAAACAGCAGTTTCGTCAGGCCCACAGCAACCGACCTGGCATTAATGAATGATGGGCAAGCGAACCAGCCAGCCATTCCGACACCGACGACCGAGAATCTAGCTACAAATCCTCCTTTGACCTCCCGCTCCTTTTTGCACAAATTTGTTCATTGGAATGCGAGCTATTCACTGGCCTCGATGCCCACAAAAACCTCTTTTACCGCGCAATTCACTCGATGCACAGTTAAGATTCATTATGATTTACGTCATGATTTCGTCAGAAAATCACCCACCATAAAGATTTTCAGAAATCTTTTAAATAGCATTTTTTTTTAATTTTTCAAACCCGGATGAGAAACTACTTATTTTGTGTCTTCTGATTTTGAGATGCTCCATTGGTCTTTAATAATTTGGCGTTTTACAGAATAGAACAAAAAATCAACTTGCCTAATTAAGTTTGCAGGTGCGTGAGCGTCTGCCGATCGCCAGACTTTTTTGTTAAAAAATCTCTAACCCAAGAAATATAACACCGTTTGATTCTCTCCCATTTGGTGTACATTTTGGCCCATGAAAAAACATGGTCATCCGGAAAAAGCGGTTTCTTGTGTGTCTCAGGAGGACTATATAGGATGGGCTCACACAAGCACAACACATCTCGTCTACTGTACACACGTATGGGACTGATGACACTACACTCCATCCATCCCCCCCCCCCATTTTCTCCCCTTCGCCTCCCCACATACACCTAATGCGGGCGGCGTGTCTTTCGCAACCCCGGCGTGTATAGTTGGTCTAATTAATAATGGGAACCGGACTGACTGCACGTCGTGAATGGCTAAACGCCCCGCGCTCGTTCGGCTCCCACACTCGCGCGGCCCCAGGTACACGTAATACATTATGTATATATAGGAATATATAAATGTATGGTGTGTTGTGAATGCGAGTGTGTGTGTGTGTGCGCGCGCTCAGCGACGTTGTTTCTTGTGAACAACAAATTCGTCCCTCCCCACTATTTATAAACTCATATAGGCGAACGCCTGCTAAAAACCTTTCACTTCCACAAGTACAAAGTGTATAGGAGTTAGTATTTTTATATTACAGTCTACAGATCGACTCATAACACTGCCTCCAACGCCAATTACTTTTCTTCGCTGTGTGCGCACTCTAATCTCACCCCTCCCCCCTCCGCCACTCATCACCTCTTTCCTACGACATGACCTACCTTTCACCTTAGTACACACCTTTCACGATCAAGAAGCTATTTGACTGTACCCACTTACTTCAATGTAAATGATATATTAAATAACCTCAAATGTGAAATCAAAATCCATCACTCGTATAGAGAGAGAGAGATAGAGATTTTGCACAGTAATATTTTGGGTCTGGACTCTAATGACGTAGACATTTGGTGGATCCAATAGCTTGAATTGGTTGAAGCTTTGAGAATAAGTGGCTCTGATTGCCTTGTTATATAGAATGACCAGAATTCCTAAACGGTTAGTCTTGATGCTGCGTCTTGAAGCTTCAATAACCTCAGTCATGCAAAAACTTGTAGAATTTTCTTGTTTTAATTTTTATCGCTGCAACATACTTCAGACCAGTAAACGATAAGGAAAATATGTGGGGGAAAATACGTCCATACCCAGAGAGCATGTCTTTAGGAACGTTATCGCATAACAAGTTATTCAAGCGACGAGTCTTCCTTCCCCCGGGCCTGGTCTTAAGGAATTTTGACAGTAAAATAACCTAACTCATTTATTCGATTGATAAATTGTTTAAACGAGTTGCTTGATGGGGAGCTTTGAACCTGACTAGCCGATATGATATACAAAGTAATAAAAGCAGTTCTTTTTTATAATTTTCGATACGAAAAATAGAATAGTGAACTGGCAAGTTGCCTCTTTAACATCACGAACCAATGACGAAGGTGATTCTTTTTTTTACCGTTTCCTATGGGTAGGATTATGAGCTCGGTACTATAGGGGGCATCTCGAGTTTTGAACACGTCCACCCGCGAGAGGTCGCCGGCGTCGCGACGTGATGCGCGAGCGAGATAGGGCATTCAACACAGGTAGTGACCACACTTTCTTAATAAAAAATTCTCCCATCGACTCTGTTTCATCGAACAATGAATTTTCCCAGTGCCACTATTACCTCTTCCCAGGGTTCTCACAGCCTTTTTCTTCCATCGCGTGTCTTGACGCGTCAAGTCGCTTTTTCTCAGAAACTGAAAGCGGCGCGCGCGAACACACATCGCAACACCGATCCCAATCTCGTAACGAAAAAGAACGGCAGAGGTGATTTGGGGAGAGCGCAAGTGCCCCCTGGCAGAAAAAGACATTAATATTAACGCCACCACAAAGGATCCGGCCAGCCTGCATATACAGACAAAAAACACAGAGCGCGAACTTAATAATACTTAATTATTTGGTGCCAATATACCATTTCTAAAGATTTACCATTTTTACTGGCTTAATTTATTAGATGTCAAATGATCACATTTACCCTTTTGTTCTTAAAGGTGATTATCTAATTTTTTTTAAATGAAGATGTCCCTTCCATAAACGAATCTATTCGTAGCAAAAACCTGTGATTATACATTTATTTTGGCAATGCCAATTTTTTTTAATTTTTTTAATTTCACAATCAACTGTAGTCGACTACAGTTGATTGTGAAATAAAAGTGCGGTTGATCAACCGCACTACAGGCGTTACGTCCCCTCATGGTGCATAGGCACTGTGCGAGGGGAACGACCAGTACCCGGGATCGAAATTTTCGAGAGCCCGCGCCGGGAATCGAACCCGGGACCGCCGAGCCACAGCCAGTCGCTAAACCAACTGCGCCACGACGAGTCGTGCATCCAAAATGGTTTCTCTATACATTTGGGTTTGAAATCCTATCCGAATGTCGCCATCGCGTTGGCGGCAATACACTGTACACCAGAAATTGTTTTGCCTCAATTGCCCCGACCCCGTACAAATGTAGGTCGGACGAACTCAATTGGTGAAATAAATCAATACAATCGATGCCGTTGGTCCGATTCTTCCACCGGCATCGAAGCCCAACGAGGTGCTAACGGTTTCCGATCACGAGTCGCGTCCGTGACGTGCGCGGGCGACGGACACCTGCCGACCGCGTGACGTGTGATCGACCGGCGCGCGGTGCACGGCGGGACGGGCGAGGAAGCGACATATAATAGCGAAACCGACGCGGCAATCGCGAACAAAATTGGTTTCTTCAAAAATGGATGTGCCGGAATATATAATGGCTGAGGTGCGGTTAGTGGCACATACATTTTTAAAAGGATCAGTACAAAGGTGCGGCATCATTCGGCTTACATGATTTTTTAAAAAATTAAAAACAAGTGTTTGATAGTGCTGGCGACTGATCTTCAGTGTCGGCTTTTATTCGCCGAAGTCAGTTTTCGATAATGGACTTCAGTTCACGTCTCCTGTTTTTCTCTCAAGAGTTTCTCGTTTCTCAAAAATTCGTAAAAATGTACTTACCAATTCACTTCACATGGGGTTGCATGCAGATTACAAACGAGCATCACACGTCGAATTGACATCAATAATTTAGCAAGAGCATAAGTTTCGAGTGATGATAGCACCTGAAAAGAACCATAGACGAGAAATTTGTAAAGTCGACGGTGAATGTAAAACATAAAAGAACAAATACCGTAGAAAACTCGACGACGACGTCGAAAACGTCATTGCAATTTAATTTATTTAATTTAATTAAATTATTTAAATTATTTAGGCAGCGCCTTAAAACAACCACACATGAAAAAGATGTAGAAAGTCGACGGTTATATATGGCTCTCTCCTATGCTCTTTTACTAGTGTTTAATTTATAATCCAATTATAGGGTTATGGCGAAGGTCCAGAGTAATGAATTTCTACCACTGTAAATACATGTTTCACAAATTACAAATTATATTTTTATTTTTATTATTTCGCCAACTCGTCGAGTTTTCCACGGGTTTTGTCCCGTATCTCTTATTAAAAAAAATTATAATAATAATAATAATAAATCGGTAACTCATTCCTAAACTTCTTTACAATTCGAAATAACTCTTCTAACAAAGTTTTAATTCAACGTATACGCTCGCACAATGTGCGATTGCAGGCTCAACATTTCCACACGTCGTAAAATTAGGCTTTTGCGAGCAGCAAACCAATGCTACACAATAGCGCAACGGACATGTTTAATAATCTCGAGTCCACCTTGTCATCTGCAGGATCGATCAATCATCTCTTTAACGAGCCCGGCCCACACCCTGCATCTTCATACACCCATGGCCGAATATGTTTTTCGCGTCTCTATAGTCTCAAGAGTTACTCGCCATTGTTCTCCTCGACACATAATAATTTAATTTTGAACATGTTAGGAGGGCGAGGAGAAACAGCAACACCGTTCCAACGAACAGAGAGCATATCGGATGCAGCGGCTTTGCAGTTGACGCGACGATTAAGTTCTTAAAACGAATTATTTTTGTCGGCGGAACTGTGGGAGGTCTCAACGGGGCGGAAGCGCTGACACGTTCACCTATTGATGTTTAGGGTTTAAGTGTTTGTCTAGTCGCTTTGGTCGGCAAGAATGCCTTGATGGGTGTAGAATATGATCCGTAGTGTGCCTGCACCAATTGTGACTGCGATTAGAGCCTCAGCTTATTATAAAAATATTCGAAAACCTAAAAGACGCATACCCTCGTACTGCTCATCAAAATTAATACAAAAATTCTCGGAATTGTATTTAAATAATTGCTTTTGGTCATTATTTTTGAACCTGATTCAGAACCTGACATTTCAATTTCCGATTGCTTCCCCTCGTGTCCACAGTGGCCAAAATAACAGCCCATAATTATTTAATATATTAAATCGGTTATCTCAATTATAATCGATGTTTAAAAAAAATGAAATACTGCAACCAGTAAGCAGTGAGTGCAATAACTAATCAAGAGTAGTAGAGTAGAGTAGTCCAATGACAGCAGTTGGCTATTCGAACGATTATTCAAAACGTACGTGATCCAATTTTTTGTTTTGGTCTTGTTTTTGGTTTCTACGAAAATATCCATTTGACGGTAGTTTAGCTAACATTAACGAATGGCATAAAAAATTACAATATACAATCTTAGTTTTCAAAGCTAATAATTTTTCTCAAAAAATGATTTGGCGAAATATATGTTCATTATTCCAAAATAATGTTCGTTAACAAAATGTCAACCTTAAAGCATTAATTAAAGCAGAAACGAAAGCTGCTCAATCGGCGCATCTTTACAGAGAAACTGTCAACTATAATATTCCAAGCAACATAATATGCAAATCCAAAGTTGAGAAATACATCAGACTGGGACAGTATTCAGCTGCTTCAGAGCTACAGGAAAGAATAGTATCTTCTTTAATGACGTTCGCGCTGCCAGCCATTCTCAGAACAATGGAGAAGGGTAATAGTCGACAGTTGATTCCATTTGCTAATGGACTTTTTATTTTGGAAACTTGAACGTTAGTTACTATGTGTTTCTCGCTCGCTCTCTGGCTACTGTTAGCCGCAATCTCCCCGTCCACCCCGATCCTATTTTGACAGGGTTGTACACTTCACACTATTAACCCGAGCTCGGCTGCCGTCGCTTGTTGCGACACCAGGCGCGCACAAGTCATGGGAGGTCTTTGTTTCGTTCTTGGTTGGGGCCAAGTGTCGAGCAATCGATATACGGGAGGATTGATCCAACCCCTCCCTTCCACTGCACCTACAGGTCTTCAGTGTAACAGATGTATCTCAAGTAAAATGGCAGTATGCAGCAGTTCTGAGTCCGCGGATCCACCTACGTGTCCACCCTTTTAAGCCAGACTTGCATTGGCATGGGCAAAGTCGCCCGATCTTTATTAAAAAAAAGAAAAAGGAAATGCCGTATCTGCCACCTGTACACTGTAAAAAGCGACATTTCAAACAGGTTTCTAAAATGAAAAAGGACGATGAAACGAAGATTATTGGGGAGCATCGTAAAAAGCCATCTTTGAAAAGGCTGGTGCAGACTTGTCGAGCAACTATAGTAAGATCGCACCATTTTTTTTTTAGTCGATCTGAAGATTCCTTCTAGAATCGTGAAAAGATTTAGTAAAAGAATGCATTTAGATTTATTTAGTTTTTTTGCCTTATTTTAAAATGTAATATGTTAATTTTTGTTTACAGTGCAGTGACTCATAAGATCATCAGGGGAGAAAGGTTTCGGGTCGTTAAGCTCAATTAGTTAAGAGTTTGTGTTCTAGCACTATTGTTTAGAAATTTCTTCCAAGTTTGAGCCCATATGCTCCCGAAAATCTATTTAGCTGACTCAATTTGGAAGACAACGGCCACATAAGCCGAGTGAACGACTGCAGCAACCGCCATCATTGCGTGGGTGATTGGCGGTCGGCGCCTAAAGAGATGGAAACACGAAAATGTGTTCGTTGACCGTCCGTCATTACATCCTCCTGTGTCTCAATAACTCTAATTTCTGGATTGGTGCGAAATATGGAACTCTGCGATAAATGGGCGTAATTGGTGACCAGACACCAAAATTGGGCTTGAAGTTTCTGGAATTCAGAAAACTCACTCGCAGCGTATGCCATATACAGTGGTCAGTTTCGCTGACCATCGCTGCGGACGCGCACTCTCAAGAGGATATGGATTGGTCGTGGAGTGACCACATCGGTAGACCGAGAGCAATTTCACGGGGAATTCCTACAGTACCAACGCGCTCGTTCAATTCCCGCCTGGACAGCTCGGAAAAGCATCCACTCTGCAACATGCCAAGAATTGACTCTTCATTGGTAAACGTTATCTGACGAGACTCTCTCGAAATTGGAATTCCCCGACGGTTGTACTTACTAACCTCCTACGACCTGCGTCTAAACGATACTCATTTTTCATGGGATATCATGATATGGGGAATTGGTTGTAGTGGTGGTCGCAACCTTAATTTGTTATCCGTAATTTCTTTCGTGGATTTCGATTTATTTAATCTCAAACGGGAGACATTTGTTTCAAGCAGGAAGTAGCGGATGATAAGCCGCCCCGAATTTCAGATTCGTTTACCACTAATATAACGATCCGTTTGAGGACCCGCTGCGAGGACCGGCTAATTTTTATCCCCCGTTTTACAGTAATGTCAACAGTCAGTCAACACACACGTTTCTCCGAATCTCACTCACTCTTGTCTTGATCACACAAAACAGGCGCTAGTTCATCACAATACAACGGCGTCGCCCCTCTCTCTCTCACACTCAACGTCGCCTATTTACCGAAAGCGCTCGATCGACGTTATACAGATTTCGACCAATTCACGGGACACCTTATTTGAACAGTTGCCTCAAAGTACACACAAAACGTGTACAGACAAATTCTCGACAATCTCGTCTCCAATCTGCCGTAAGGAGAGTATGCGTGTGGAGACCCACCTAACATAGTCGGGGGATGGGGGGAGTTGATGGGTTGTTGGGTGTGACGCGCCCCCCGTTTCAAGTTTAATCAAATTGGACCGAGACAATGGCGGACCACCTTCATCAAGTCGGACAGATTCGGATCCCGTTCTCTCATTAAAAGTGGGTAGTTTGCCCGATTGAGATAAGCGGCAAGACATTTATATATGTGTCTTGTCTACGGCTGTATCGGTGTGGTTGCACTCGATCCTCCGCGCTATAGGGGCGCCGTTTTGTACAGTCACATGTGTATAGGCATCAAGCCGTAAATTACCGTCGCTGAATCAACTCAATTCGTAGCCCCAAAGTCCACATATTAGGCCCCGCGCGCTTAGCCATTAGTTGTAATTTATTCTCGGGCTTAACTTTTGTTTGCCGTCTTTTTAGGCCGCTTTGTTTGTACAAGCGAATCGGTTACGGCGCGATAATGATTCCGCGTCGGAGGTATCGATCGCAGCGCCGCCGCGGCACGTACAGGGAAGTGAGGGTGGGTGGTTTTTGTGTTCGGACTTGCAAAACATCACACCTGGTACCGCAGGTACTCTCCAAACAACACTGAATAATTGACGAAGATAAAAAGTTGCTGCAAACAAAACCATTGCGCCAATTATTATTTTTCGCAGTTGGGCATTCAAAAAAAAAAGTGGTCATAATTTGACCGTTGCACAGTTTTCGTAGGTATTGAATAATTGTTGCAAGTTTCTCTTTTTCTGCATGATTTTTTGTATATTGAAATTACTGATTATGTTAGAAACCCATTAAACAAATTAAGATTTCATGTTTGTGTGTATTATAAAGTTATTCTAACTTATTTCATTCTTCAGAAATTACTCGCGATTTCTTTGAACCTGTATTCAAATTGTTCGGGACAAATTAAAATCAAATTCAAACCGACTGTGGTTCGGCGGTTCCGGGTTCGATTCCTGGCGCGGGCTCTCCACTATTCGATCCTAGGGGTACTGTTGAAAACGTACAACTCGTATAGTAAACAGTAGTGCCAAAGCACCAAATGGGGTACAGAAACGCCAGTAGAGTGATTGATTAAAATGTTTTCACTAGTTAACTATATTGGAATTGTTTTGACTTGATTAAAAAAATGCAATTTTGATGTTTTGGTATTTGAACGTGCTCGACTAGAACGGTGTTAGTTAATGAAAAAATTTAATAATAAATTGCAATTTAAATATTTTATTATTATTAATTTGTGCGCTAAAATCAGCTCATGAATTAATTTCAGAATGTTTAGTCTAAAATGAGAACTTTTAAAATAATGATCAATCAATTTGTTGGTCAGCAATAACTGATCTCTGATTCGTGAGCACGTCGTATCGAGAGTTCAACCATATTGTTCAACTTCCTGGCATGTGAACGATTGGCCCACATAGTTGTTGACACCTTGTGAAACCACGAATTGGCATTGACCCGTGCAAAAATGGCGATCTACGTTGTTTCTTAACCGCTAACCTTCGCCGAGAATGAAGAATGAATGTGAACACGCGTATTGCTATCAAAGAGTGCGTGCACAACAGCGAGGAAGAGCATTTTTGTACTCGCTTGTTGTATATGTGTAGTCTATGTATGCTGGCCGTGCAGCGCGGCTCATTGGCTTTAATGATTCTATACAGCAGGCCCCCGCGAATCTTTTTCGGTGGACACGACTTTTGACACGGACAGACCCGCGACGTGCAACTTCCACTAATTATAATGAGCGGAAAGTGTATTGGACCCGCGCGTATGCACAATGGAACGCGGGCATAGAGAGATGCTCTGGTATCGCTTTTGCATCGCGACGCTTGGACCGGAACAGACCAAACCAAAATAAACCATTTTCTCAAATTTTCACAAATTTCATTTCGAAATTTCATTAAAATAATGGCCAGCCGCCAGCGGCGACCAATTCGCTCAGCAAAATTGTTAAATGTCGTATTTAATTGTTGGAGCAAAAATTAAATTAAATGTTTGTCACTGTTTGGTATTTTCGATTCAAGCCAAAACAAATTAAAAAACATTGGCATCAAATTTCAAAATGATGTAATTTTGACTTATTCCAACCGACAGAGCGTTACATGTCACAACTTATATCATTACGCGTGTTTGGTTTAATGTGTATATGGACGAGATGTTTTTTGAATTGGAAATTATTCACCGATCAAATCACTCTCTAAATGATTGTTGTTTAAATTTATTTTTTAATAATTTATTTGCGTATGAAAACTGTTGTCATGCTGATTTGAAAAATTATTATTGCCCCTTGATGACGCGATAGGGATCAGTTCAAATGACCGAATATAAAAACACTGTTTAAAAATACACGAGGAGGGCACTCGGGGTGCTACTGTGTTTGAGAAATGTTCGCGGTAAAACAATACAGCAGCATGCAAGCATCCTTCGCCATTGATGAAAATGTTGACTTAACAAAGCTGGTGGTGGTGGGGTACAGTGAGTGTGGCGAGGAGGGAGGGCAGCACCGGAGTTCCGCGCTGTATACTTTATAGGGTTGTGTAATGACAAGTTTCCCTATTTGCACAACAAACGCAAACAAACGCTCGATCGTCATAAATATGCATGGCGCACGCGTTATCGTAAAAAAATATATATAAAACACTCAATTTGCCATAAATCCACACAATCCATGGAAACGGTCGAGGTGGAGGTCAAGATCAAGATTGGGGCCTCTAACGACCGTTTCGACGTCTATGTTTAGAATATGTACATGGTGCCTGGGAAAACATACCGCAAAATTTATTTACGCATGGTTCAGACATTTCGCAAACCATAGTTAAACTCGTTACACGATAATTGCTTTAGAAGAAGAGAAAACGCTACTAAATTTCAATGCTCCATTGCTGGTTATGACACAAGCAAATTGTATCATAAATAAAATGTCTTCATCGAGTAAATTAAGATTTCCAGACGACATCGTTCGTTTAATCGTTTCAACGATTATTTTTTTCTTCTTCCGATTATCACATTTTGATATCTCGTATTTTCCAGACAAGCAAATTTTTAGTAGCATTCACATTCTAGATTTATTTTATAATTTAAATACTGTAATCCAAAGCGTAATCCAGAACAATGCAGCATTCTTGAACTTGGTGTTATCTTCAACGCGCTGTTCTCATACTTCCATCAGGTCATCTTTATATATAGCGTATCTCGAATTATCCATCTTCGTTATTCCCACCTGATAATCAATCCGGTATCACATAAGCCGAGCACCTGCACGACCCCTCCCCACGGTCCCCAACCACGCCTCTTATTTTACTACATCACGTGACCCTCTTCCACTTCACTTGTTCCCTCTCACTCATCCACTTGGCCAACCACAAACACTACTGGACAACTCCGGTCCAACGACCTATAATAGCAGGCGACCCTCGCCGCTCTTGCCGGGTGCCCCGCCGTCCGTCGATACGTGTCCGCCAACGATTCAAATGGACTGCTGACGTCCAAAGGCGAAACCTAGGAGACCAACTCCAGCCAACTTTTGATTTTCTTACGTGACGATCAAATTACATCTGTTGGTTCGCTGCTCTCTTGCGCCGCGGCTTGTTTATTGACGATTGTCCTGAAGTGGTTTTACCGTGAAGTTGCTCGTGGTGACCATGTATTGTGGTGCCACTGAAGCACCACACCACCGAGGTCTATCCCCCTCATTGTCGGGGTATCCACGTATCGCAAGAACATAACGAGATTAATTTTCTAATCAACAGGCAAGTCAGGTAGACCTCCCATTTGCCGAACTGCAAATTTCTCTCCCGACCCCGTTGTTACACTTGTTAGTTCAAACTCCACTCCCAGTCGTCGTCCCCACACCTCCTTACCGTACCCACTTTATCCATCCCACCCCCACCCCCCACCAGTCTTAAATAACGTAGATAGACACATGCACCATCACACCCTGGGGTCATTTCGAAAAAATCCTTTCTGGCTCTCATCTCATTTTCTTCGCCCGTGGGCCAAGCGAGCAACCGAGTAAGAAACCACTACAAACGATCGAGTAACTTAACCTCTTGAGATCCCGTGCACTCAATGAATTTCTATTCGCCCACATTGGACTAACTTTTCCATGAAATCTTTTATCAAAATCAAAGTGACGAGTTTAATGTGAGGTCTTAGGAATATATTCAAGATGCGATTCGACCATTGAGGTGGAAATTCGTAAATCGTTGATTTCGAATAGCGAAAGTCTTATTCAAATGGCAGACTTTAACGGGAGTTTCGTCGCGGTTCGCAGTGCTGCCCACATAAATACGGAATCTACACGGACCCAATAAATCTCAGTTAATAGAATGAGTATTCCGAAGACGCCAACCATGAAGAACGGGTGCGTTGCTCGTCAATATCAAAGTTGCCCCACCCATTTAACACGTACTATCACCCACCCAAAGGCTATTAGTTGCAACACACCCTGGTGGATCGGTGAGACCTGAAATGAGTTCCTAATATGTATCAAGAACAACATGGACAGCAGAGAACGTCGTCAGCGGGCATGTCCGGTCGATCAGAGTGCGGCACCCGCCCGCAGCACCACCGTGTGGTGCGGCCCCTATCAGATCGCAATATTGGACAGCGTGCCGAATGATCAAGTAGTTTGACCACGACAGATTTGAGAACACAACTACGATATTGTTTCTACTACGGTATTGGTTCGATATTGTTTACTCGAACCTTGGTACCTTGTTTTTCTTATAGCACTTCCGGACCTTCTACAGAAACACTTTCATTGCCCTGGGCAACTAATATCTAGTGGTCAATATCGAACCTCTATGAACTTTGATATTACATTCTATGGGTTCGGCGTCTAATTTCCTCTATACACTTTATAAAGCCTTAAGTTCGAAGCAACATTACTTTATATTGGAAACGATAGAGGATTCTTAATTAAACTATTGTTTCCCTACAGTGCCGCCAGACTCATTCAAACGCCTTTGTGAATTATTAATGACGCTCAAAGCTACTTCAATCCTTTCTCCCAGACAGATGTTTACACTTGTAAGGCCAACTTTATTTCGGAGGCTCATCTGATGTTTGATCCGATGCCTACGGCAGATTTCGTACATCTCTGCTGAATTGCCATTTGGCCTAATTATAACGTAGACAACCTAAGTCCTTTCGCAATATTTTATTGCAATTTTATTATGTCTGCAGCAGCAGCAGTTTCAAAATTGTCTGCATCGAAGTCATGAACCACTGCCATTATTACAACCCACCATGCAAAACAGTACATTTTTTTACCCACCCAGTTACATATTAGCGCGAGCGCAAGGTACGAGCAAAGCCACAAAGACCTTTTCCGTCAGTTCGCCGAGAGGGGTTTTCTGTGGACGCAGTCAGACACACAACAATGGGTTCTTTTAAAAATTTATTTGGGTGCCTCGAGGTTTTCTCACACCTCGCTTACACACAAATTGGTCAACCAATTCCATTCTTAGTTTATGGCGCAGACTTATTCAACGGCAGAAATAGGACTTCTGTAGGCTTCTGGGGCTTTCAACCTACCTACCGCATCGCGTGACTTCTGTTTTTCGTTATAAATATTTTTACAGTCAACAGTAGACAAAAACAGTAGTGGTAGATTGTGGTTGCACATCTTCTGTTTAGTAGAATTGGATTCGTAAGCAGTCTCAAGACTCGAACGTACAAAATTCGCTGTGCTTAGACTTTATCAGAAATCAATATGACTGACCATTAGTTAAATTACAGTTCAGTTGCCTGCATATTCGATTATGCAAACCTGTAATAGATCAAACTGGAAACAGACAAATTGATATTCCATGTCATATTACATTTCATTAAAGGTTGGCATGAAATTTCAATTTGTTCGTAACGAATATCAAATACCAATAATTCGTATAAATCAATAATTTGTGCGACAGGCAACATAATTTAGAAACCTAAATGTGAAATTTAGCTATTGGACGATACAGTTGAATAAAACGATAACACCCATATATGTATGGTTAATAAAAATGCATCACTCGAAATTGTTTAGAAGCCGAATCCACTCTCACAGAACTAGGTGGCCCCAGCAGGGCCAATTAAAAAATCAGATAGTTGAGACAAATCCGCCATCAAACAGAAACCATCAATGAACAGCAAATAAATGGACGTACAAAATAAGCGCCCCTCCCCCTCTGACGTCGCACACACGTCGACCTAGCAATTTTTATGCCGGGATAAATAAGCGTCTTCGCGGCTGTCTATTTCCGCCAGCAGTTCTCTTAAAATTTCCCATTCAAGATTTTCTTGGGATTTTTTTACGCTCGTCCTCGAGTCTGCAGGTGAATCTCTCCGCGCGCATATTTTTATATCCGCCGGTGCTACGAAATTACTATCATTATAATTATATGAACGAACGTGTCATGTGTATTGGATGTTTCGTGATGGAAAACAAAAGTAAACTCCTTGGAGTAGGCAAACCCAAACCTTCGACAAAAATTCATAAAAAATATTTAAATTTCGTGAGACTAGCATGCAGATTACAATAATACACGGATAATTTGTGCTCTCTGCATTAGGACCTGAAATTTGGTTTTAACGACACCCTCAATTATAAAATACCGGTAATGTATGGGTCTAACTCTTACACATATTTTACACTGAACTCATGTTGCTTATCATGTGTGTGATAGGTGTATAATTTAGCTTGCAAGAATTTGGTACAAAATTTAACGTTTTTACTGATACCATGGCAAATATTAATGGACTAGTTTATATTTTATTGTTGAGAGATCTACAAGAGCTGAGTAAATAAATACAGCGTACCAACATTTTATACCAACTTAAAATCTCTTGCGATATTCCCACTTTGCGAAATGGAATGAGGATGTTAAAAATGTAAAACCGACCGAATATACCTATTTGTTTGTAGAATATTTTCCTGAACAGAGAAAAAAAAATTATTATTCAAGTGCTATCGAATGAACCGCTTCATTCGTGTGCAATTTCCTTGCACTAATTTTTTTTACGGAGTGTAAAGAATATATTTCAATAGTATGTTTCCTAGATTGGGTTTCTTCCCAACAGCAGAATTTAATATTGAGTAGTTATTAATATACAAAAATGCGTTAAACCAATACAAATTCAAATTTGTAACTGATTTTTTCAGAAACGTTAAGTACATATTTATATACTAAACGGAATGCGTTTTAATATCACAACTCAACCGACAAGCGTACACTATTTGTTTCCCATTTTCTAATAAGGCGTCCTAATTTCCACATATAAAAATACTTTGGCAGAGATGGGGCATCTAAAATCAACTACCTGAATGACCGGCGCTGTTTCGTAGCAACGGCGCTCTGTGATAGTTGCACATAGAAAAATGCAGCGTTTGTTTACAAACATGGCCAAGCTAGCAACAGCAACGTCGCCGTGAGGACATCCACGATAATAATAGCCCTGCGCCAACAATTCTAATTATTATTATGATTGGAGGAGGAGGCAGGGAAGGAGTCCAAGGAGATGGGAGGGGGGAAAGGGGAGAGTGGAAGTGGGAAGGAGAGATGATGAAACGAGCCAGGCGCATGCACTTGAAAAACACAAGCGAGGTCGCTTGCGCTAATTTCGAGCTACTGACCTGTGGAAATAATGACGGCGCCGCCACCAGCACATTGGGGAGATTGGAAAACTCCGGAAAATTAGATGATAGCAAATGGGGAACCAAAAATCTCCCCCCCCCCATCAACTCTCGCTCTTTGAATCACAATGCCAATTGAACAACGCCACCAGGTGGTGGCGTTGTTCTTTCCAATCATTGATTTGAGACTGTGCCTGCACGCAGTCATCATAACGACATCATTATAATCATAAGGGCCAACGTTGGCGACGGACTTAATTTAGAACATCGCGCATATTCATAACCGAAATGTTATTCTCGAATATGCAAATATTGTGATTAGAATTTTCTGTGGTGCGACGAACATGGAAGGCCAGTAGTGGAAGCTTTCGGGTTTTTTACAGACAGCGTTTCGCTTATTCGTGGACGATAATTTATTGGTATTCTAATTGTAAATAGTATTTATTACGTGTGTGGTCGCTAGGGGAAATATTATTGCATAGTGATACCGCGGTGCTTCGAATCGACTGTGAACCGAACCAAGACCTACTAAATTGTTAACAACCGTTAATCCGAAAAGGGTGAATTGCTATTGCTAAGGTATACACAATTTTTTAATCGTCGACGACAGAATTGAATCGCTCCACCTTTAGGCTGAGGTCATTATTAGTTAATAGTGATTTCATTTTTAATGGCTAAGACCCAAGGTTAAGTCGAAATCATGTAGTCATCTGCTAATTGGGATCAGCTACGTTGTATAAAAATGCAGAAATGATTCAAGTCTAATGGCACGAAAGCTTAAATACCGTTAAAAGCGCTACGAGTGGAAACTGCAGTTGCCGACCTATTGACTCTTGACGTCACGACCTACAAATCCTCGTTGATCCCCTCTATTCGGGTTCGGATCCGTAGACTCAATTTACGGGGGATCGTCTGAATTACCTTACGACTGCACAAGATAAGACTGGCATTTGTCAAAGTGCCTATAAATAGGGCTAATGAAATTGTCACCACCACCACCACTACCACCACGCATGCCTACATAATATGACAATTTATGCAATGCAATATACGGCAGAATGGAAAACCAATTTAAAACAAGAGCCGGGGCTATGTTAC
The DNA here is from genome assembly GCA_034698785.1 of Mycogona germanica. Classification (NCBI taxonomy): domain Eukaryota; kingdom Metazoa; phylum Arthropoda; class Diplopoda; order Chordeumatida; family Chordeumatidae; genus Mycogona; species Mycogona germanica. Next base: position 25,714 of record JAQGBY010000389.1, on the reverse strand, counting down.
AGTAAGCGATATCGCAATTGCAGTCACGCAAGTTTGTCGTTTGAGCCATTTTCCTCGTGTTGTCGTATAGTCGTAGTCGTCGAGAGTTGATCTTTTTTTCTTCTTCGTCTTCTTCTCCCTTTTCTTGTGTGTGGGGGGTTGGGGGGTTGGAGGGAATTCGCTCACTTAAGTGGTCTATTATTCATGTCTTTAATGCAAGCGGGTGTCACTGCCAGTATACCCTGAGCAAAACAAGTTGGCGTTTTTGAGATGGCGACTTAATGCGCAACTGTGGCGGCAATGGAAAGGGGGATATGCGCCCGTTAAATGGAATTGGCCAACAAATAATGTGAGCTTACGTAGTCGCCGCCGAGCAGACCTGTCATTGGCTGTGTGTGGCCTCTCCCGACTATATCTGCGGCAACATATATTTGTAGATATTCGTAGCCATCAGCAATATATATATATACAGTATATTGGATAAATCCTGTCTGTTTAGATTGGCTGGCTCGTGAAGAGAATTTCAATGCGACATGTATAACTTTCATTCCACTTCTGAGCGCCTCATCTTAACAAGAAAGCTTATCGCAGATTTTGGTTGAATGTTTGCGAAAAAAATCATGCGAATTATTATGTTTGAGTAGCGAAACTTTCTATGTAAGTAGGATTTCGCGGTACCTTAAATTAACCAGTATTCTCTCTCTTACGTGTGTCGAATTGTACATGCTGAGATGCGAACTTTTACGTGCAAGTTGAAGACACTTGTATCCGGGTACTTGAAAGAACGTTTTCTAAAGAAATATTTAAAACATTGAATAAAAAATATGGTATTCGAAACTATTTGATCGCCCAAACCAAACATCTCTTTGATTGTGAAGTATGGATTTTTTTTTCTCTTTTCTATTGCATTAATTTGCCGTCATCCAACCCGACGTTGACAAAATTTTGTTATTTTTGCATAGCAAAAGATATATATATATATATAAATATTTATATATTTACTGTGCATTTACAGAGACAGATAACAATCATTGAATGAAGCATTTGAATATATCCAGGATGTTCTCCAACTGACAAAATAAACAAAATTGGCAGCGCAATTTACGTAAAGAAAGAACTAAAAGAAACCGAGTATACCGAGAAGATGAAGATGCATACAAAACGAGCATTTCAAATCAGAAATGAATACTGTTTACATTTTTTTTTCATGCATCTGATGAGAATAGAATAATACTCCTTCTAGAAATATGTTGATGATTCGAAATTTATAACATTTGCTGAGTTCGAAGAAAAGAAATGAAAAAGCGATATCAGCAATATGGCTGGCACGCGCCATCAATTTAATTTGGTGTTCCGAGACAAAATGAGAAAAAAAATGTGGTGAGCATTCTCAAAAACTTCCAAATATGACACGTTTGCCATGGTTAATGTACAGACATTTACATAATTGAGATATGAAGATTTCAACATACTGTACTGCACTTCCAAATCATATTGTGTCCCTGAACTAACTAATAAGAACATTATAAATATGTAACAATCCTAACCCATCATTTTTGCTTTCGCTCTATATCAGGGTTATGCTTGACCTGATTTCACATGAGTGTTTATGTGTACACAGACGACCTTGGCCAATCTGCAGCATGTGCTTACAAAAATCCCATTTAAAAAGTACTAACAACTTTCGAGACAGACGAGAAAAACAACGAAAGACGCTCGTTTGCATACAACGGAATAATATTATGCGAGAATATCTATAGATTTTAACAATTCACAGAAGAGTAACTAAAATATTAATTCGACTACTTCCGTATGGCTACGGCACGTCCTGGAACGTATTGCGGCCTACTTCGCGAGATTATCACTATTCACTCGTACTTTTTGCATCCTCTTGAGATCCTGATTTGTGAAAGTATTTTAGATATTTTAAAACCGGTGAAAGGGGTTTGGTAACGCGCTGCTTTACTTGAATCAGAATTGTCGTTTCTTTAAATATTGGTGAATGAAACGATACGTATAATACTATTTAACACATCCCTTCTCAATATTTAAACTTAAGACGCCTAGCAAAATTCCTTTTGATGCTTTTAAGGCAGATTGAAATTAATTTTGCAACCTCTTATTTGTTGAGTGATAGACACGCCGTGAAAGTGTAGAGTTATCTCGGCGACTGCTTATCGTATTGGCGCGCAAATGTCGATTTATGTTCTTAGGAGGATGTGGTACTATTTGACACATGCCACCCACAGTTCTACACCAAGCCCCCCCCCCCGACAAATGTTCATCCGCCAACACAGGTCCCTCGAAGAATATGGCATAATTAATAACCTTTTTGTGCTACACGCGAATAGACCGCTTTTACGAGCGTGGACTAGATATACTCCAATTTTTATGCAGATTGGATAACACGTAAACGGATAATCCCATCGCTCCAATGATGCGCCACGACGTGATACCCCAAAAAGCCTCATTTTCATTTGCCACTTTTCCTAAGTACTTCGAGGTGAGGGCGCGTGATGCGTTCGGTTTCTGCTTGCCACGTGGTGTAGGTGGCGGCGACACTGGAAAGTATAACGCCCCCACCGTTCCGAAATCCTTCTAAATGTCTAATGGAAATGGCATGGCGAAGAAGGGGGGGGGGGGGCGAAGCATGTATGAAAAATACCGGCAGCCACCTATCTAATAAGCCAGCGAACCTTCCCCATTTACACACAGATAGATGCGAATTACGAGAGCGAGAGGGTTCGCGAGCATTGGTGGAGGGGGGACTGACAAATCGTAAAACGAATTGGCGTTTGTCTTGTAAATTAAAATGCGGCCAATTAATGGCTAATGAGAACGTTTTATGATATTAAGTTCTGGCAATTTGTAAAAGTGCATTTCCTACGTTCGTTCGTAGTCACGCTGTACACGTGTAAAGTTCCGTCAGGCGTTAAAATTTGTGGAGATGTGATGCATTGTGTGGGAGGGATAATATAATTGTGAATTCACGATAAAAATGGGCTAGTACACGGTACTCTGCTTGCTTAATCTCCGAAGATGTACCCTATTCACACAAACCATTTCAAGTGTCAGGTCTGAGACATTCTCGAATTAACGAAATTAGAATTGGGTTTCGGTGCTACCAATGACGTGTCTCAAACAATTTAAAATAAGAACAAAGTGACAGTTATAGTAATCGTGGATATTTGGAAATGAATTCTCGCTGATCAACGTTGGAGTCCGGCATAGTCGCCCAAAATAATTTGAAGAGGTTTAAAATTTAGATCGTTTGGTTACTCGCGTAAACATCTTTAAATTATTTTCGGCGACTCTGACGGAGTATAGCGTTGGTCAGCGAGAATTTATTTTCAAATATCCACCATTACTGTAACTGTCGGATTATAGTGCTAGGTCTGTTCTAGCCTTCTTTATTCTTAACCAAATATCTGACTCGGCGTGCGTCGGCACCATTTTATTTAACAATTTAAGATACAATAACATTGCATCTCCCAACTTCTTTGAGTTACAGATTTGTTTTTGTTCTCAACATTCATATCGATTCCAGAGAACGAACGTTAGCGATCGAGCGTCAGGATTTAACAATTACATAGAGAGTTTGACAAACAGAGATTATTAAATAAGTGAGAAATCGTTTAATGTGACAGTTGGTTTTGTTTAATGAAGTTCTCAATTAAAATGCGGCCTTTCAATGAACAGTGTGGCGCCTGCCTCAACGCGGTACAACACAACACGTATTATGTCATCTAAGTAACCGCGAGACGTCAAAACAATAATTCGTCAGACAATAAACAAAGTGACCAGATATCACATTCACAACGCATACAAAGCGAATGATGAAATCACAAATGTTGTTTTCTTGGATCACGTCTCATATCTCACGCTCTTAATGTGTAGCTCTAGTTAGATTTCTATACGATCGTTTTACAAGCATGCGTTGCGTTCAGAGTGGTGTATTTCTAATTTGCGCTCGCTGCCCCAGACTTATCTTTCATGTGTTGCACGTTCATCACGGGCCCAAGAACAACAATGTATGTGCCACATGGACGCTTGCGCGTTCGCTTGCACCAACAATGCTACTGGGGAAGTGTAATATTGATTCGTCGGAATTGTGCGTGCAAGCCCCACCTCCCCCGCAACCGCTTATATCTATATATTCCTTTCCAAAAATAGCATACGGTTGTTTCGCTCTCCGAATCTGTACCGCTCTCGCAGGGTCAAAGACGGCGCTGAACAATTCTTATTCGCAGCATCCGTTCATTTTTGTTTGTGGTCCTGAGACACGCAGCTCGAGGGACTATGAAGCAAGCGCTTTTTATGATATTCGAGTGCATACCGAGCTGGAATCTTATGCCAAATTTTTTTTTTTGCTCTCTCAAAAGCAAAAACTGAGAGGGGTACAGAAACTCATGTTGTGATTTACACTTCAGTAAAAAAAAGAGGCCACAGCGAATGGCGAACAAACTGGAGAATTTCACATATAATTAGAAGAAATTATACGAATATATCAAAATAACTAATTAACTTCAATTTAATGCTCTCCTCTGGATCAGTGATTTAATTACAATTATTATTATTTTTAAAGATTATTTATTATAATATATACCCCCGTGTGGTAGGGATCAGATATTAAGATGACTTGTTTTTCATGCCCATTCAATTGCATAGCTTGAGAGTTTCGAATTTTATTTTTACTCAAATGTGGTTCTAATAAGATTCTTCTTCCTCGCTGTCACGATCCTTCGCGCTTTCACGTTTTCTAAATACGTTCTCTTGTTGCGTGCATGTGCAACAACGCAATGCGTGGAATTTCTTTTTCTGTGGCGAATTCTGCTTCTTCTCAGCCACCTCCCCCCCTTCGTTCCTGCGTTAAATGCAGTTGTTGATAGGGACTTTTTTCTTGCCAACGAGGAGAAATTAAGTTATCATTTCTCGGAATGGTGCTCTCACTCTCTCGTCGTCTTTCGGCTCCCTTTTGCATACACACACGCTCAGCGCAGATGTCTTACCCGAGCTTCCACTGAAATGCACTTTCGCTTGCAACATCCCCATAGCCAGATAAAAAGCAATGCATTATACAGGATTTGCAGGGCGCGGTTTGAAGATACCGGATCTTCTTGAGACCTTATGTGTGCTATTTGGTGCGGTGGTTCGTACACATATTTTATCAGATATATGTTGGATTTGGTAGATACGGCGATTGGACAAATAATTACTGACCAATAATGGTCATGATTTCGTGATTACCCCAGATAAAGTAAACGATTCCGCAATGACAGATTGCTAAGCAATTACAAAACACAATCACAGTTTCAAATTGAAAAGCTGTTCAGTTTTCAAAATAACAGGTCCTCTTTTAATGTACATGTAGTACATCAGACTTTCACACTTACTTTTTTATCCATTACCATTCATAATTGTATTAGTAGATTTATTTCTTGTGAAGAACTTTTCAGATTATAGAACAGATAAATCATTTTACTTTTATTCGTGATCAGTTGTTTAGAAATTACAGCCATTGCATTGAAGTAATGTCTTATTCAGTGCATTCTGTCTAAATTGACTTTTGGTCTCATGACTGTGTAGGCATAGCAGTCCCTCCGAGGAAACAATACGGACCGAACTAATAGAAGCGAGCCGATTCAATTAGCGAAACAAGTTTGGAGAAACAAGAGTGGGTTGAAAAAACCGAAAATTCGACATCAAATGCAGATTGAAAACTGGATGCTCGCAGCTAACCAGGGTCGCTATTCGTGTACACTGAGCTGCAGAGCCCCCTCCTCATACATGCGCATTTGATTAACCAAACTGCTGTTCGGTAATGAAAATGGTTATCAGCTTATCAGTCTGGCCATACATACGGGTATAACGGGCATCAGACAAAACAGAAACCTAATTCGATTAGGCAGACGCGCGCTCAGCGCCATGTGCACTAGGCCTTTACACCGACTGAGTCTATGCAGTGACGTTGCCGGCAGACACAACAACCAATACAGTAGTTGGTTGCCGTGCGGTGTACACAATACAGGTGTAGGTCAGAAATAATAGTAAAATGAAATTCGGCGAAGTGGAACATTATTTATTTTTTAGTAAAAGTGATACCAGAATTGAAATCGTATTCGCAATACATGTATATCTGCAAGGTATCATTTTATATTTTAGGTGTCTCATTATATTTTACGTCAAATGAAAAGAACGAATTAAGTTTGTACGCATTTTTGTATGTCAGAATTCTTAATTTAAAAAACTAACTTTGTGCTTAAACATTGAAATCATATTTTTAATTGTTTGCAAGTCATTTGGAAGACGAATGACTCCAATTTTGGATCATACGTTTTCCAGAAGAACGATCGAACGTCTTTATTTTATAAATTTATGGAGTCTCGCCAACTTGTCGAGTTTCCACGGTTTCTGTTTTGTATTTGTTCTCCTATCTTTATTTTAATTGTATATTTGTTTAAAAATTATGTGTCGTATTTTTTAAATTAACAATATAATTTTGGAATTTTTTTATACAAATCAGGTGTTGCAAAAAATGGCTTCATAATTATTGGAATATTTGAAAAAATATATTTTTTATTTTGTTTAGACGCCCAAGAAAATACAAATATTACTTTTAATTCATCGTGATTTGCAGTGAGTGCAACTTAGATGTATATTTCTGCTTTTCCAACCACTCCCGAAAAACCAATTTGGGATCATACGCGGCCAATTGACTCAGTCTGAAAGACGATCGGGAATATACGAATTCCCTGATTTATTGTCGCATCAGCCCCCACTCATTTATACGGAGCAGTTACTGTAAAAATAATCTCCCATGAAAAGGTAATTAATGGGCCATCGGTGAGACGTCATATTTTCGGTGCCAAATGTCCACGCGACCGACGCTCGTCCGCTGCCAAAAAAAAATCTCCCGCTATATATCTGGTCGGGGACAGTGCACAACGCAAACGCTTATAAATCAATCGATAGCTGCATGTTCCTAAGTTAAATCATACGCCGGGGAAAGGGACTACGTCAGGCTGTCCCCGACTATATCCGTGAGAGATTGATCTCTCTTTGCACAAAGATGGATTGAGCCCGGGAAATAAGTGGAGCACTTCGCCATACATATGGGGTTCCGTAGTTTTCTTGGCAGATTGACGCGAAATTACACCTCCATCCACGTCCACACAAATCGGCGTATATATCCTCCTGAGAACTGGGCTCAATCGAAATGATGAGAAATGATCTGAAATATTTTTCACTATAAATGATCTAAATGAAATGAAAAGACAAGCTTTTCGTGAACCAGCTAGCAAACGCAGTACGGGGACTGACCTGAAAATAAATTGTTCACAGGTTTCGGAATTGAAATAGTTTCCTTACGAACAATGTAAAAAATAACATAAAAGCTTTTTTCTAAGATATTTTACATTTCCTCTTAAATTTTGTTCATTTGTATATGTTTTTAAAGAACAGCTCGATATCAGTATCGTTCGTTTTGAATCACTTGATATATTTCACCAAAACAAAGTTCAATTTGTTTTAAGTATGTCACCGGAGAGAGTTGATCCTTAGGAGGAAATGCAGATGAAAGTATCTTTTTTCCCCCTTCGTTTTTTGAAAGCAGCAGTTCGGCCACATTAATAGCTGTGTCACCATGAAAAATTGGATGTACGTCAACGGTCTCATTTTTTTCAAGTCTATTTTTTTTTGTATAACAAAACCCGAGATTCACGCACGCCTATGTATCTCAGACGCAAAAATTTCACATGGTCGACCTTTTACATTGCATAATTGCACCTTTCGCGGAAACTCGACAATGTCGTCGACGCGGCTTACGTCGGCAGAGGCCAAATCTTGTTTCGCCTGATCTATGGCGCAGTGGAGGAGGGAAAGTGAGTGCATTGAACACCGGCTACAGACCGACGCCGCGCGGTGTGACAAAAATCTGGGAGGCGGGGCCTGAATTTTATAACACTCGTGAGGACAATCAACAAATCAATCACACCTGCAGTGAGCCTAATAGTCTACACCCCCCTTCGGGGTCGCCTACTGTGCTCGGTGCCAGGTAACATTAATAAAGGGGAGTGATGCGCTCCTGTCGGTGCCGCCCCTCTAGACAGAGCTACGACCCTAAATAATGCGACAGTGCAATGTGGTGGTGCTCTGTAATAAAGATGGAGGATCGTTTACACCTTTCTACATGTGACCGAGCTACTTTAAAATCGTGGTTATCCATTTTTAATTCTGATGCACCAGGAGATTAAAACTTTAAAAAAATTCAATCCAAAACCTCCTTGAAATTGCTTCTATTGGGGATCAATACAACGAATAAATTTAGTGAACTAGATTAGAAATCACACGAGATTGGCATTTGGAGAAATCCTTAGTGATGCCAATTTTCTGAGTGTGTTATTTTAGTTTGCTTCTTCTTATTTAGTTAATTCTTTTATTATCACAAAATTACGAGTTTACAGACGTACAATAGAGTATACAAAAATATAACATACTTTTTGCAAAAACTCTATAAAAGTTTCATTTCCATTAAAGTGATAAATTTAATGAACATAAGGCCACATGACATCGTCTCATTTAATAATGTTTAACAAATTTCCGGAGCAGTTAATTGTTTAGTTGCTAATGATGTCACACGCACGAAGTAGTATTTCTCTCCGATAGATGACATGTTTTATTGGAGATCCTTATATCTGAAGATTAAACAACTTTCGCGATTCCAGTGAAAATTACGATTTATGAGAGCCCGGGAAACCCTCGACCCTACATGTAAATTGGCGGCATTATATTAAAAAAAAGTACGAATACAGATCGAGACAGTCAAAAGTGTCAAAGTATCAGGCGAGGTAGCATCGGTAAAATCCGTGCGGTTATTCCATGCGTTGGTGGTGTCACGGGCTCAGCCATTTACTTGGCACTGGCACGTCAAAGTACGAGCATTTGCGTGTGCCAGGTTGGCTGCCTCTCGCCGCCATGTTATTACTGCGCCTAATGAAAAAGGATAAAACTTATAAATATTTAAAATATTCATTACCTAGGCATTTCGCGCGAAGCCATTGCTTTTTTGCATTACGCTGAAACACAACAGCGACTCGCCGCGTTCCGAAAATACGAGCGAGTGTGTATAGGCATGGCGCATGTTCACGTATTGCCAATAAACGCGGACAGTGAGGTTCGTGGTTCGTGGCTAGGCCTCAATATACTTGGACTAGGTTTCACCTTGACTTTACAGTATATACTCTACTAGGCGAGTGTTTTTATTACACTGTGTGTGTTCCTTCTGCGCAAAATACTAACTGGTATAAAGTGTAGATACAACGCGATAACCAATCCTTTGAAATTTGGTGATGAGCAATTTGGCGTCAGTATGATCCGCTGTAATTATCTTCCTATGAAATATGGTTCCCCACTGTACTGTTTTGTCAACTGGATTTGCAATTATTCCAAAAAGCCTAAGATGCTCGGACGGATCTCAATACAGTGCAACGTAATTATGAAATCTAACCAGACAATTCTTTGGCATTGACATCGCAGTATTTTTCACATGATAAACTTTTCTTTTCTTTTTTTTTAAATTGCGATGTAGACGTCTGTGCATTAATCTTGTAGGACACTGATAGGTTTGAAATGAATCGCACCTTCCATTTCTGTAAAGGCACTTTTTGTTGTTTCTAAAAGTTTGCTGTCAACAGACATATGACGGTCTCTCGTGACTTCAAACTTCGAGAATTTACAACATATGATCTCTCGTTTATTAAGTTTTTTTAAAGAATCGTAGACGGCTTAAATTTCAATATACAAGACTCGTTTGTTTGTTTGCCTTGCGGATATCATAGTAATGAAGATGCTGCCGCTTTTTTGACATCAGATAGAAAAACTGCACATTCATATTTGTGTTGAGAATGCATACTGAAAATTGACTTTTAAAATGTGCTGGCGAAGAAAGTACGAGTGAAACTGGATAGAGGCAAGAGAAGTCAATGAACAAGTAATATCCATCGTTGTTAATGTGATTTCCGATTGAGTGAGTAGAAAATATTTCTTTAACTGCGTAGCTTGATGGTTTTATAATTATATAATAGGAAATGGAGAACGTTTATCTAGTATATCACCAGTTTCTTTAACTATTTTTTGTTTGGATTCTACAATTGCTCAATTGTTCGCCAATCTAAATTGGTGTTTTTTATGCATTGGTGATTCCAGACAAAAGGATATCACATGTTCTAGCGTCTCATTCTCGAAACGAGAATACTAGCGGAGAACAAAAAACTTGACTTCTGATCCAGCATTCCGCATCGGAATCCGCGAATGCCAGACAACATGAAGTCAAAGATAGGAAATGTAAAACTACATTCATATCATAAAACATATCCCATTGAGGCCTCCAGCTATTCCTCAATTCCAGTGACAATGACAATACTTTTCAAGTATTCATATTCCGGGGCGTGTTCAAAGCATTGCTAATCATCAAGAGTCAAATGTCCTGACATTTGAGGACATTTCACGGCGAAATAGCCATCGATTTTCCGTTGCTGACAGCAACTCTTGGTGGTAAAGTGAGCATGTTAAATCCAAATTCTGGGTCTTAAAAGGACAGAAGAAGGAGATAGTCACATCAGACAAGAGCAACGACTAGATGAAGCCAGTCCACGACATCCGATTGCTACATCCGCATGAGACAGTAAACACGAGCATTTTACATTGCCGAATTCCGATTAATGCACGCGTCACTCTAACGTTTTCTCTCTATGGTTCGTAAAAAATAACTTTATATCTGTATAGGCACTGTACATTGTGCAATGAACAGAAGGTAGGGTGAAAAATGCGCCTGTACATCTATATAATGTGCAGTATAACAATGACTTCTAATAGCCTCAGTACTGAGTGTGTGCGTTTCTACGCGCGTCGGCTGATGCCATTTCATGCAACTCGTGTCGAAAATAATTCATTTCTCACGCTCCATCGAACCGCCTGCCGAACAGTTCATTCTCTTTCTATATATATATACTCTGTACACTATTATAAATCGGCTATTTGTTCTAAAGCTTGTCACGCCAAACTGCACGAACCATTGGGGTTCCAATTTTCGACGCCTGCCGCATTCTAGTTACCGGCTTCGAAATTTTGAACTTGTCCCCTGAAGAGTGTTCGGGTGAAGTTCAAAGACATTTGATGTTCTGTTTCGTAAATCACTGACATCGATATTTCAACGATCATCATTCCGATATACCACTTTATTGTGCTAAAATTGATTGAAGTTCGTCAAATATAATCCGTTAACCCTTATTCTAGAGACGTCATTTTCATCTGAATTATGCTTCTTCTGTACCCTGGTTTCGATTTCATTACGAAATAATAAAAAAATTGATAGGTCATAAACATGGTTAACGTGCATTGCTCACATTTTTATGTTAACCCGGCCCGTTCGTTGAATACGTAAGTTGACGCACACATGTAGTTGTACAGTATACACATAATATACGATTTGCTTAAGACTAATATATACCGAAAAAATCTGGAGGCCATATAAAATGCTGTCTGCATCGATGAACACAGCATTTTGATTTTTCACGAATTGATCAAAATAATTACGTTCTGTAGTTTGATGTGACCGCCGCCAGTCTCCATGTTTTCTAATAAATATCGATCATGTGATTAGTGGCACGGAATGACGAGAATCAGCCGTTTCACCAGCTGTTTAGAAAATCTCGTCCTGATTATCAAAGGTATACAAAATGTCGACATGCAGTGTAGGCCTGAGGAGAGGAGCGCTCGCATTTTAGGCTCAGCAAACTTCTAATGTTACGAGATCGAGTGGGATATGGTATCGACATGATATCCTCCTCCATGTTGATTAGGCTATATTTTACTTAGACGTAACCATTTTTGCAAGATAATAAATCGGGCGATGTTCTTGAAAGGATATAAATGCACAGCAGCCTAACCAGCATTTGGAAAAAATATTTTTTTAATAAGAAGCAGACCGACAGAAACTTAATCAGTTTTATGAGTAATTTCGGAAAGACCATATTCACCTTTTTATCAAACGTTTGCGTGCATTTTCTAATTGGGAACATGTACATGTTTTTGTGGAAACGTTGAAGCGCTTACGGAAATGTTCATTGTACGAACGTATATTAAAATGTATTCTTGTTCTTAAAAAGTTCTGTTGCCGTATATTTCTCTTTTAAACTCCTGGTTCAATCTTGGAGGTTTCACAAAAATATTTATAAGTTTCTACGTTTATTCTATTAAGATAAGTGAGTTTGAGACTTGAATAGCGTGCACTTTTTATAAGTTTCAACTTCTATTATAATGCAAGTGAATTGAATGCATGAATATCTTGAATAACATGCATTTTATGTACTCCTATTTTCGTGACATTTTATTTTCAGTCATTTACGATATTTATATGTATACGTTTTCTAATAACATTCTTTTCGTATATTTCTAGGTAAGAAAAAATAACTTTTGGATCCGTTTTGTTGGAAGTGCGCAGTACGTACGTAAGCAACAAACAAACTTCTTTTTTGAATAGTGATTACTGATTTCATCATTGTAAAGACGTAATTGCTAGGAACTCCACAATGTACAAAGCGTGTTTTAACCTTCTTTGGCGGTTAACCATTTGCGGAAGTCAACAGGAAATGCAGTGATTATAGTCACTGTTACTAAGGAACTATAGAAAAACGCATGTGTTGAAAATTAAGGCAGTTTTTGAAAATGCCTCACAGTGACATATTTTTTGTTGTGTCTCTGTATTCCTTAATTGTATAATCGCTCTTCACTTTCATTTTTCTAAATCTTTTAAAAAGATTTTGTTAGACGTGATTGATGGCTTACTATGATGAGCGAACACCGTCTACCTGTTCCATTAATATTGCAATAAATGGTCACGGCATGCGTTTGGTCTAAGGTTTTGATTGACCCGTTCCGCTCGACCCTTTCCGAGCGTGTATAGTTAGTTTCGCGACTGGACAATGGGTGTTGGGAAGGGGGTCATCGCCTCGTACAGTTTAACCGACAACCAGTGACGTCATATCCGCTTAGCCTCTAACAGGTAAATAGGCTACGCCAGCGAGAATTCTCAGAAATAGAACAAAAGGTCTTTCGGCTCACCAATCCATCTCGGCAAACAAATAATTAATGACTTCATCAATATGAAGCTTATTCACTAGCCATTACTTTTCACGCAATACATCAAGCAGCTGTAGAATCAACTGGAACCATCAAGCCTAATAAATTATTCTGAATTCATTCAGCAATGCGATTACAATGAGAAATAATTCAAGCCAATTGAAACCTAAGTCAGAACAGAACTTGACCACAAGAAGATAGTTTTTCGAAGGTTAAAACGCAGTGGGATAGATATTTACAGTGTAAACAGAAATTTTTCTAATTCTAGCACACAATTGCTAACGCTATGGTCATGGCCACGGTTTTTCCAGGAACTATTGATATTTGGGCTGACAGCGTTTTACTCATACACGCGTAAAGTGTGTTCGTCATAACTGGTGAATAGGCTACAAGACGGATGGCCCCGCGCGTGCGCGTCTTGATCCCAGTGCTGCCCTCTGTGGCCCCCACGTCCATATACTGCATCATGCATGACGAGTTGCTAGCATCACGAAGCCACCTGTACACCCAATTGAGACACATTCGAGTTGCTTAAATCTTTTCTAAAACGGTGTAGTGAATATTCAACAATTAATTCATCCATGACGTGATGCTACAAAATTTGCCAAATCTCTGAACAACATTAACATTCTCGATGAAATCAGGCAAAATATGTATTGTGCTTTAGGTTTAAATCCTTCTTGTATTCATTCCTTTTGTTTAATCTTGAAATAAAACAATATTTAGTAAATAGGAGAAGTGCTGACTTCTCTATTGTCTAGAAAGTACTTTAAATTAACCAATAAATCAATCCTAGATAAAATTCTTTGAACTTAGAATTTTTCAAATTTTTATTTTGACACATTAGCAAAATCAATTATATATTTTAAACTGCAGTTAGAAATTTTGGTAAAGAAGCATTTAGTGACTTGTTCTGCTATGCGAATTTTTAGAAATACCGCTCGTCCATGAGATCTGGTATTCCATGGTGGTCCATGAGTTGGGTGTTCAGATAGCCCTCGTTCGTGCAGGGCGGTCGCGCCAAATTTTACACGCATCAGACACGTGGTTTGCACACGCCGCGGATTTGCATCACGCCCACTCTGCCACCAACCAGTCTGCCACCACGAACTATGTACTCCATCTCTAGAGTTTCGGCAACTTTTTAATAAATTTGTGCACGTACGCGGCCGAAACTAGCTTGTCTAGCTTTAACGCTGCTGCACCGACCGCGTCCACCGCTCTCCGCCATCACGCGTGCAGCTCGTTCTCTGTACATGTAAGCTGTACGTCGAGGGCACGTGACGTGCCAAAAAGCACTCCGTTCTATTTTTGTCCCGCTAGGGCGCGACCATCCCCGTGATCTGAGACAACCAATAGTCGAACATTTGCGTGGAAACTATGTCGGTACTGCACGGTCGCGTTAAACAAATCGGTTAAAGATAACCGACTAAACAAATTAGTGTTCGATTTGTACGTGAAGACTAACAAATGAAACCCTCACAAGAAGTTCAGTGTCACCTATAAGCAACAAAATGACCACTTCAGCCCTCTATGACTGCTTCGTTACATTGCATTAAAGCTAAAATGGTTTCGTTGCGCGCTATGTTCGCACGCGATATTCTCTAAGGGGGCAGCAGACCCTCAATTAGACAAGTAGCAATTTATTTAAAACTTATTCGAATTGGTAACAAAGAGATATTTAAAAATAGGGACATGTCATTGTTTTTTACGGGTTCTTTCAAATTTAACACATTTTCGCACATCTACGAGTGGTAAATTATAATAATGACGGATAGTAAATTATATCTTATACCGCAGAAGGAGTAAATATGTCTCAGGAGTGCGGGTGTGCAAGCAGTCTGTACGGTGCGTGTTAGTGGTTTGAGCATTTTCACGATTCCATGGTTTTCTTGCTCGCCCCCCCCCCTCACCGTCACTCGTGCGCTCCATATTACATGTATATCGCCAATTTGTGTGCGCACTCAGCGTTCCACAAAATTATTATTTTATCCGCTAGAAAACCGCCGGCGCCCACCGCGTAATAAGTATCGGTTGGCAATAATTGTTTTTCTCAGTTTTCGCGTGATCCTTTGGGGATTTTTTTTCACCTCACCGACGCGTCTTAGTTCGTCCCCCGCCGCCCTCGCACACGTATATATATACACACACAACACACTGTATAGACAAATGCACATCAAACAGGATGCGCAATTTTACGAACGCTTGCACAAAACAATTTTGTTTTTCGGAATTATTAAATCCCAGCGCGTCCTAAGAGAGAAGGGTGGGAGTGAAGACATGATCTCCGGTAGCTCGACCGTAGCGACTCAGACGGCGTTGGTGTAGTGTGGAGTTGAAGGTTTGCGAAAGGAAAAATATGATTTTCTCAACTTCTGAAGCGTTTAATTTAATGAACAACAGATTACGGATAATTTCCTCACTTTTTTTTGCGTGCGTGTGGACTTTTTTAATTGCAGCCCCACATTTTAGATTTAGTTTCGCATGAAAGAGATTAGAGGGTAGCGCGGTTCATTTCCACTAACACACCTTTTGTACAACGCTTAATCTCCTGGGACCCGAGCTTGTACAATACCAGGAAGGGCTACACATTTTTTATTACTTTGGCAAATTGTTACTCAATAAAACCATATAACAGTTTCGGTAATCCAACCCGAATAATTCGCTTGCCAATATAAATAGACATTAGGTGTTCGTTAGAAAAACATTAAAATATGGGAAAATATTTTTCTTGTGTTCTTTGTTTTTCAATTAATTTCAAACACGTTAAAAGATTGAATAATTATAGATGAAAATGAAAAATTGGAATAATTAAACTGGTTATTTTATTTGTCAGTGCAAGCGCACTATTATTAAATAAGAATCAACAATCTTTCATTTAAAAAAGTAACACAAAAATCAAAATAACTTTGATCGATTAATTTTTTTTGTTGGCAAAATGCCCTGACTCAGTGAATTTTTTGTTCAACCGGTCGCTTAACTAAATTTCCATTAGAGCTGGTTTCAGGTGGGAGTATAAAATATTGTATCCGAAGGGTCTCTAGAGGATTTTACCTGAGCTGTTGTGAGCCGACCCTCTCTAACGTAGTCTGCCGACCAATGAATGACTCACGTGGTCGACGTAACAACTCATTGTCTTGTCTCTGTGAATGACCATTCATGATGAAAAGCGCCCTCCACGAAAGGAGTGAATGGGCGGAGCCTATAGCAAATAGAAGGGACTGGCAGAGCCCGGGCAGCAAAATTAAGTCGGGTCCCACACAGCACAAAAGATCGAGTGGTGGATGAGAGCAGACAGTAGTAGTAGTAGGAGAATAGAGAAAAAACACACTGCGTCCAGACAACTTAAAACAACGTGCCAGCATGGCGAGTTAGAGTAACTGAGCCGTGAGATGTTTTTTGCGCCAACTCGAACACTGCAATGGATTAAATTGCAAGACAAAGGGGGTCATAAAGGTGCCTCACTAAATGCGCCTCTTTCGTCGACCATTCCCCTCTCCAGTTCCACGCAACAACATCTTCCCTCACCTGCCACTTTTCATCTTCTGCTACCTAGATGAGCACCTCTGCCCTCATCCCCCCTCCCAATCCCCAAACCCTCCCTCAAATGACTACCTATTCCTCCCATCATCCCCTCCATACCTTTTTAAAAAATAAAACCACGTCAATCTCTTCTCCCTCAGTACGCCTTAATTCTTCGCCTAAGACCAACCAACCTGAATCAAGTTCGTGAGGAAAGAAAATGTTCTTGTCTCGCATATATTTAAAAAAACCAGAAGTGAGAGAATGATACAGATTTTTTGCTAGTTGTGACAATTGTAAGCAAATGCGCAAGCGTTTGGTTCCACGCTAAAAGATTGCACTAGCACCATCTAGCGGTGAAAGTGTTATTTAAGAACTTTTGAACCTTTCGAAGGCTTTCAAAATATTCTAAATACGAGCAAAGCCTGTCTGGTATTGGAAGTTATGATTTGCGAAGATAGATCGCGAAAGACAGGTTGAAGAGGTTGAAGTAGGGGAGGCACGAAGGTGTAATATAGGAGTGGATGTTTTACCCACCATAATTTTGGGAATAAAAAACAGTAGCCGACAGGCTTCAAAATATATGATCCAAGATCGAAGTATATAAAAATGTTTGGTGGTCGAATGCAGGGCGGGGTGCTTAGTAAAATATCGAGTCGGTTCTTGTATAGGATTGTACAAAGGAACTCAGAAGCAGGTGACCCTAAAATGCCAGTCCGCCCCTCCGAAACAGAAAAGTGATACGCATTAGAAGACATGGTACTGCAGCAATTACGCCAACGATTAAAATGCACTAAACGCGGTTGCGCTGGAACGTTCTCGCTAAAAGCTCAGAAGCAGTTCTTCAAATCACTGAAAGAATATACAGCTAAATTTAAAAATAACTTTCCAACATTCAAGTTTTGTGAAAATTAAGAGCGGCAGTTTAACTCAATCATTTTCATGCTGAATCGTAAACTGCGTCAGAGTACGTTGCTGTAGGATGAGGGACAATGCCACTGGAGCTAGTACTGGACTGAACACCAACAACAGTTATATGCCTCAGTTTTAAACTTTTGAAGACTTATTTTTAATGGTGGGAAACCGTTTGTGCTTCTGACGTTAGGAAAAGTTCCGTCTCTGATTGTAATGGTTTGAGGATGAGGCGGGTGGAGGAGGACCCTCACCCACACGCTGTTCTATGATGTCGGCAAGATGCTCCTCAAGACGTACACCTCTCTTCACTGTTGCGTAACGGAGGCCACCCCCAGGCACCCTCTCCATCGTCATCTGCCACCTCCCCCTCTACAACCCACCGCCCCATCGTCACCTTTGCGCCATCACCATTCCTCACCAAGTCCTCACCACCACCACCACCACCACCACCACCACCACTACTCATCTGAGCTCGAACTCTCTTCAACCTGCAGGCAGTGCCGTGCGATCGCCTCGGGACGAAGTAATCATGGGAACGGTGGCTATTAGCTCCCAGCTCGCGTCTTTTGCGTTTTTCTTTTCTCGATTTTTTATATTTTCAGTTTGCCGCGTTTCCGCTGCGTTTCTTGGCGCCAGGTTCCCTCGGGCTAGCCAACAGCTGCTCGTCACGTAAACGCGGGAGCGACTTTCCATTTTTTTTTGCTCATCTCGGTCGCCGGTGGTGCCCCCTATCTCGGTTCCCTCTTATTTCCCCCTCTCTCTATCTTGTTCTACACGTTTCTCTTTTTTTCTATCTGAATCACGATGTGGCTTGTGTCTGGCACTTGCGCACCTTCCTTCCCTCCTCTATGTGATAGCAATTATTCTCAGGTTGTGTAGCGTCCAGATATAGCATTTTCGAGTTTGTACAATCACGGCCTCACCGTTCCAGCAACGATTACGGTAGGCTTGCGGACTTTGGAGAGCTCACGTGCGCTTAACCCACTCAGCACTGCAACGCCAGCGGCGCCACCTACGTCGTTAATGTTTCTCACGCCTGTGCTGTACACCCACGCACCGAGAAATCGATATCAGACACCGTTTTCGAAAACGAGACGACTGGTGATAAAAAAGAAAACTTCAACCTAACACGATCAAGGAATTTTTTCAGACGTACGATGATGAAAAAACACACATTTCCAATCCCCAAATGAGTCGTGCTCCAAACACCCAGCGAACAAATAATGGATAGTTAATATGTCTGTTCGAGCGGCACGGTTTGGGTTTAACTAGTTCGATTGGATATTTCCTGGAAGAAGAGAACGCGTTTTTTGTTTGTGTTAATCATTCGGCGATAATCTCGTTCCATGTGTTCGGTTAGGGCTAGCCATTATAAAAGTAAATGCGTTGTCTGTGTTTTAGAGTGCACCCAACACCCCCTTGCAAATAATTGGTGCTTCAGCGAATAGATACGAAATGGTTCATCAGTTACTCTATAGATGGTGCTGCCATGTGTCAGCAGCATTAAAGTATTGAATACCAATCAGCATAAATGGCGCCATAGCTGCGATGGACACCTCAGTTGCACAACTGAGTAGCTGTTTCGATAAATCCTTCAGTAAATTGGTTGTCAAGGTTGTGTCAAGGGCATTTTCTATTCATGGCTGTAAAAACGGCACCTGTTCGTGCTCTCCGACATATTCATAAAAGTTTGGACAGCTTCTCGAACAACAGAACCCCCAACCATCAAGACAGATTTCTCCACTCGAATCCCACATGTATTGTAGTAGCGAACGATTTCTACGTTTTTGTCATTTGTTTTGTGTGGCAGCTACGATCTTTTTTTTAGCTCCGCGTTTCTTCCCGATTCATCACATGAAAAGACGACATGAACGAATCTGTGGAAAAAGTCTTCCTCTTCAACTAACCTGTTTGTGTGCTGCAACTCGGCAGGAAAAGAAAATTGATTGTCTCTCTCCCTCTTGGAAATTCACGTATCGCCCTCAATATGGTGCAGTGAGGAAAGAGTGATTAACATTATCACGAACTGATGGATTCTTTATTAATTTCATTTGGCAAAGTGTTTTCTCTATGACAGGCACAGATCGACACCTATCCAATTTCAATAGCTTACCCAGCGAAATTTCACATTCAGCAAAAGAAAAAAACGGTGAACATTTTCAACGACATTTCAATTTTTCTTTACGTTGTGGTTTCGACCTGAACTTCCAGTTGACCGGGAGCTTTAACGGAACGCCACCTTTAAGAAGAAGCGTATATGCAACTATCTTTCAGTATACCTTGGTCGTGAGATGTTATTTCCGTGCAGCTGTCTGTATCGGCCCGATTTTTTCTACAATTTTTTATATTTTTAAATCTTGATTGCCCCCGCCCATTTTTCTTTTCTTCTCTCGCCTTTCGTTCTTTTATCTGTTGTCGTGCATCAACGCCTCCGTACTGCTTCGTTGTTGCCGACGCAGATCTTTTGTGTCTGCCTTCGCTTATGCCGCGATCGAGGCTGTGCTCCACAGTGCGCATCTTTATAACCCATCGTATCCGAGAACGACAGTTGCAGAAAATTTGTAAATGGCTAAGTTGATTTCGGGGAAAAAGTTATATAAAAAACTAAAAACCTGAGACCTGATGAAATTGCCAACATCGACATCAATAGTCAATATGTAAAATTTTCTATTGAGTCTTTAATTTTAAGGTACGGTTTTTGGCTTAGGCGTCGGCCTCAGGAGGATATCGCAGCTGTCTTTTCCAAGAACCCTTTATTAAATCGTCTACAGGTTCGTATAATCCAGTAATCACTTCTGACACTGATTACCCTTAACTGTACCTTCAGAAATTATCGGCTTTCAAAATGTAGAGATTAAGCTTCACACTCAGACTATCAATATATTGCTGAAAATCTATTTACGGATTTTAATGTTCCATTTGTGATGAGCTCAGCTTTCAGGCACAATGAAGTTGCTCAGTTACGCTATAATAAATAAAAGTACACATACAGAACGCCATTGTTGGATGGGTGCCGTTTCTCATATATCCGCTATCTGAGATCTCTACAGAGCGAGCTTAGTTTCAAATAAATTGATTAGTAAGGTCCCGTGGGATACTTGTGGCGAATTTGAGGATCCCGTGTACACATAACGTTGATCTCATTAAATTAAAAGAGATAAATATTGCATCTATATCTTACGTATGGCCCAACTCTTGTTCAAACAAATTGTATCTATTCGCACACGCAATGTGGTTGCGGATACATCTGATATGCTGGTGAAGCTGTTATTTTTTCTTGCCACTCGATACCGAAATGAACTTCTTGGATGAGGTTCTAAATTAAATGTTTGGTTTGGATGATGATCAACCTAGCGCTAGAGACATGCATGATGATGACAAGTGTACATGTATCTCGTGAATTTAGTAACGCGAATTTTACGGTGGAGGTTCGTGGAATTCCACCTATTATTGATCAGGCCAGCTTCGAGGGATAAAAACAAAGATACAAAAACAAAATGGAATCACATGACATTACGACGACAGTAAATTTGCTACTCATTTCAGTCACTCTCGAATGGTGCACCCTAAAATAACAACTTAATATAAGTGTGTTATCCACATTTGAATGGAATAACAGTTATCAAGACATTAACCATCTAAGACGAATTGAGGGACACACAACAGTGTCAATCAAAGGATGTAACCAGAATCTTGACAGTGGTGCCCGATTTCGTGGATAAAGCAAAATCACTATGATGAACGAGCAGTCTTTTCTCATCATACGTTTTTTTTTTGTTACTCCTTGAACGAAATTGCAAGCGCCTGCCTGAGTAATATAATGATTCACGGTATCCGCTATTGTCGGAACGTCCCAGGAAAAAAAACACTCGTGCGCACACGTTTCTGCAATGTGCATATGCATGCAACATGGCTGCCAGACGTCTGTTCGGCTCGGAAAGAGCTTGTTGACTGCACCTGCACGTGCAGTTTACGAGCGATTTAAATCAGCTTTGGTGGAGAACTGCAGCGCCGCCACCACCACCGCCATCACACGCAAGGTTCGACCTCATTTTCCAACCGTGTGCGCCTTTATTATTAGCCAGACGCGCGTGCGTCTCCTCCTTAGATCCCGCTTCCGGATCCTAGTAGTGGACAACGAAATTGAGCTTGTCGAACGACCTTCTAGAAGAAAAATAGTCACCTGTGATCGTAGAATGTACGACTCGTCTTAGCCCAGTCGGCATTGAGACTGAATGTGGCTAGGCGGTCCCGGGTTCGATTCCCGGCGCGGACTCTAGAAAATTTTGATCCCGGGGTACTGGACGTGACCCCTCGCATAGTGCCTTAAGCACAATGAAGGGGTACAGAACGCTTGTAGAGCGGTAGAATACAGTAGATTCGAATAAATGAAAAATCCAATTGAGCAGAAAGGTTTTCACCAGTTCATTGCAGAAATTTAAATGGTTGGGATTGAAGATTATCCAGGTTAGCGCTTCATGAAATACCAACTAACTTAGTGGTGAATGTCAGTTATAAATATTTTTGACAAATATAAATATTGAATGTATAATTAGTATTTCTTCAATTATTGGAATTATTTTATTATCGCCGCTCGGTTCATTCATTGTCCAGCGTGGTACCATCACATTGGTTTTCTTTGTGTGCTCTTCATGGTATCACATTGAATGAGGAGCGCACGGTGAAGTCAATTGTTTTACTGTTTCTTCATATAGTCTAAGAATCAGGGGCGTTGAGAATTTGGGTGTTGGTCTCAACAGGTTAACGTGCACGAACATTTTCTCCATTGAAGGCTCGTGCAAACGCGCGCGCAGGCATGCATGCGTGCAAGTACTGGCAGCAGTTCTCTCTCAATCAAACTCGCGTATTGCTCTGGCTCACCGCTGTTGTTTTCAAGCGTTTTGGAGGTGGCAAAGCACTCATTCGATCTGCAGTCTTTCGGTGAGTGAGTGTGTTCGCGAAGAGTGTTAGCGGTGATGGTGATGGTGATGGTGGTGGTGGCGGGGGAGGGGAGAAGGAGTGCGGGCAGCACGCACACCACCGGTACAATGCGGCCGCGAAACGTGGCGCACGCGTTTTCCCGAGTGCCAGCGCCTCCATGACGTCGACTGTGACGCAGAATCAACTGCCTGATTTATTTGTGTATGTGTGTAAATTGTCATGCTGAGATCGTCCGTCGTCCGTGAGGACATCCCTCGTCACTCAAATATATTATAATTTAACAACTTCCTTTTTGAAAAGTGGTTTATTTGAATGAAATTAAAACATGTACACGTACTATGCTGTAATATGCATACAAGAATATCCAAAAAGGTATCCTCAAATGCATCTCCAAATCAACTTTTTCAAAATAATTCTAAACAAGTATCATCTTTTATAAGTTGGGCTTAATGGAAAGCATTTCCAGCAAAGATTTGTTGAACGTTGGTTGATGATTGGATGTGGTCTCCGGAGGAATCAGGACAAAATGTTCCAACTGCTATGTCAGATTGACACGCGTGCAGCATGAACTAGGGTCATATACGCCAACGAGAGACGACGAATCTCTCTCTCTCTCGCTCTCTCCAATGACAATCAATACGCGATTGTGCTGAAACAATTGTGCAAGTGGAGCAAATCGTCAAAGACTTAATTTCGATATATACAACAAAAGCTCGACACACAACAATGGCCATTATTGACTGTGCCAAGTTCCCGAGATTGTGCGCGCTTCGTGGCCGACACACACGCACGCTTTTAAAAGTTCTAATTCCAAACGAGGCTTTCAAAATATTCGAAACCACAAAGGTTATAAGCCTCTCTGTCTACGCGGAATGCAATTACAAAAACGAAATAGACAAATTTGAATTAGGGAACTAACAAATCTCTATCGACACCGGCTCACGTATCCAAACTGGGTCTGAAGTACGAAATGGGGTCGAAATTCAAAACACGGGTTTTACCAAATAGTACCAAATTTATCAAATAGAAAAAGACAGAAGTAGTACCGACGAGAACAAATTTAAAGTAATTATTTGAACTTCGGAATTTATTTTTTATCAGGAACATACGTTACTGGTAATACGAATCATGAAGGCCCGAGGCATGAAGTTCGTGTTTAAATCTCTGATTAACTATTCAACGACATGTATTTGAAAAACTGTGCCTGTCCACTTTTCAACTTCAAACTGCATTCTTTAGGAATGACACAGATTCTCCATAGGTCAGAGTGTATGTGTGTGCATCTTCTGTAATTTACGCACGCATAGATGCCCGCGTCTCCAGCAGAGATCTAACCTAACCCAAATAAACAAGTGGCCTCACAGAATGTTGATAAGGCTGTCAGTTCGCAAAACAAGAAAAAGTCCGTCCAACCACACATACACACACACAGTCGGTGACGACAAATGAATTGTGCCGAAAGATGAGAAATGAGCTACGGGCCGTGGGAGGTGTGGGGGGGGCGAGAAACTACACGGCAATTTGAGCGTATCTCCCCAACACCTTGTTCCCAGTCTCTCCCGCGTTACAGGTGCGTTTCGGCCGGTCTAGCACCTTTCTAGCGTGACCTATACTTTGTGAGATGTGGGTCTGAGTGTCCCGCCCCTTTCCCCCCCCCCCTCTCCACCTCCACCAATCCACCACCTACGCTCACTCGGCCCAACAAATGCTCACACACCCACACGTACCAAAACCAAATGCCATTACAAGGAGCTAATAACGCACAGCCTGCCGTGACTGAATTCGCAACTCCCATAATCACTAGGTGGCGCTGCCATTGTCAATCTACGCCGAAAGTTACTAAACGTAGTCTCATTTCAGTGTGGCGAGTTTCAGCTAATTGGAGCTCACCACTGTTATGAAAACAACTATCGATACTGTCAATGATCTATGGGATGTCTGGCGATGCCCCACTGGCGACTGGAAAGCGCCACCAGCGGTGATCACCGATACTAGAAAAACTTCCCACAAGTTTTAGCGCAAACAGCCAATAGGAAGGAACAAGTATAATTCAGTATTGAAGGAGGGGAGAAGAGGCTGTCATGCGTGGACCGTTCTGCTGACAGGTTGGTGGGTGGTGCCCAGCATACACGGTAGGGGTCGCTGTTACTCCGCAAATTATTAACGGCGTCGCGAGCACGCGGGCAAATTGCACAATTTTACTCCGCGCGGCACCTGTCGCGTGGAAACACGCGATCGTCCGATTTGCTACGGCGAGCGAGCATTGACCGGCGGCGACCCCATGTTTCTGGCGAGGTGGCCCGAGCCAACGCGCCTACTCATAATGTAATCCGTGCTTTCCGGTGTCGATTGTCCATCCCGAAACCCGGTTTTCATTGAGAGACGGGTCGAAATTCTTCCAGATTGCCGCGCTCATTTTTCAGGTTTATCTTAGTTGCTCGGGTTAGCCGATGACTTGGCGGCGACACTGGAAAGTGAAGCGCACCCGAAGAACTTCGAACACATTTTTTGGTAATGAAAATGGTGTCTTTTTGCCGAAGCATCAAGAAAGCGGGAGAATTATTGTCCGCCGAGAGGAACTATGGTCGACGTGGCCGGGTTTTGAGTTGTCGGCACCGGCAAAAACTGCAGGGGAGAAAGGTGGGTGAGAAGGGGAGGAGGAACAAAAGGTGCTAACGTAATTCAAATGTATTTGGCGGGGGTGGAGGCGCATGTGCGGTGTGGCCACGGAGTATCCTCCACAGACACCTCATCTACAGGTCGCTTTTCTTCTGGAGGACCGTAATTCGTGAACTCGTGTCTGGACTTTGAAACACGATAGATTACTTCGTAGCTAATCAATTCGGCCGATGACCAGATCAATGAAACGAACACTGTCAGTTAACTTCCTCTCTGACACGGCAATTACACCGCGGTTATGTGGTTACGACATTGTCTCGTATTAGACGTCCGCCATTAGAATTAATGGGAGGCGGAGGTTACTATGTTTATCGATAACCTCACTGTCCAGACGAAGAAACAATTTCATTATCTTTTTATTAAATGTTTGGTAAGAAGATTCACTGGTGATTGAACATCTTATAATCAGTACTAGTCAACTCTGACTCGCGGGTTCGGCTCAATGTTTTAGGGGGGGGGGGGATGGACGTGACGTATGGCCTCAGGAGGCTGTAGACTTGGGGAGGAAGGTGGGGGGGGGGGGGGAGAGAAGCACAAGACG